>ONZH01024465.1:0-20488 GCA_900303285.1 Rhinella marina | reverse complement strand
TCCAAATCAGCATGGCTTCATGAGGGATCGGTCATGTCAAACCAATTAAATCAGTGTCTGTGAGGAGGTAAGTTCTAGACTTGACCGCTGCGACTCAATGGATGTCGTATATTTGGACTTCTCCAAAGCGTTTGACATGGTACCACATAAAAGGTTAGTATATAAAATGAGAATGCTTGGCCTGGGAGAAAATGTCTGTATGTGGGTAAGTAACTGGCTCAGTGATAGACAACAGAGGGCAGTTTTTAACGGTACATACTCATATTGGGTCACTGTCACTAGTGGGGTACCACAGGGGTCAGTATTGGGCCCTATTCTCTTCAATATATTTATTAATGATCTTGTAGAAGGCTTGCACAGTAAAATATCAATTTTTGCAGATGACACTAAACTGTGTAAAGTAATTAACACAGAAGAGGACAGTACACTGCTATAGATGGATCTGGATAGACTGGAGTCTCGGGAAGAGAAGTGGCAGATGAGGCATAACACTGACAAATGTAAGGTTATGCATATGGGAAGGAATAATGCAAGTCACCACTACATACTGAATGGTAAAACATTGGGTAACTCTGACATGGAAAAGGACCTAGGAATTTTAGTGAACATCAAACTAAGCTATAGAAACCAGTGTCAGACAGCTGCTGCCAAGGCCAATAGGATCATGGGTTGCAACAAAAGGGGCATAGATGCCCGTGATGAGAACATAGTCCTGCCACTTTACAAATCACTAGTCAGACCACACATGGAGTACTATGTACAGTTCTGGGCTCCTGTGAACAAGGCAGACATAGCAGAGCTGGAGAGGATTCAGAAGAGGGCAACTAAAGTAATAACTGGAATGAGTGGACTACGGTACCCAGAAAGATTTTCAAATTTAGGGATTATTCACTTTAGAAAAAAGACGACTGAGGGGAGATCTAATAACTGTGTATAAATATATCAGGGGTCAGTACATAGATCTCTCCCATGATCTATTTATCCCAAGAACTGTTACCGTGACGAGGGGACATCCTCTGCGCCTGGAGGAAAGAAGGTTTGTACACAAACATAGAAGAGCATTCTTTACGGTAAGAGCAGTGAGACTATGGAACTCTCTGCCTGAGGTGTTCACTAAAAGAGTTCAAGAGGGGCCTGGATGTATTTCTGGAGTGTAATAATATTATAGGCTATAGTTACTAGAGATGGGTCATTGATCCAGGGAGTAATTCTGATTGCCTGATTGGAGTCGGGAAGGAATTTTTTTCCCTAAAGTGGGGAAAATTGGCTTCTACCTCACAGGGTTTTTTTGCCTTCCTCTGGATCAACTTGTAGGAAAACAGGCCGAACTGGATGGACAGATGTCTTTTTTTGGCCTTATAAACTATGTTACTATGTTACCATTGGTCTATGTTACTATTGCTTTCTTTACAGTTCTATTTATCCACATTGTTTTTTTCTTGTTTCTTAACCTTTTATTCCCATAAGGTATGTACCTCTCACAATTAGATATTAGGATGCTTTCAAAAATCTCCCATTTTGTGGCTGTATTTTTATTTTTGAGGACTTTGTCCCAGTTAGTTAGGCCTATGGCCTCTCTTAGTTGGCTAAATTTAGCTTTTTTGAAGTTTGGTATTTTTGTTCCTCCCTGAAGAAACACTCTTTTGAATGACAATTGGAACGTTATTATTTTATGGTCACTATTTCCCAGGTGTCCCCCAACCTGCACATCTGTTGTTCTGTCAGGTCTATTGGTTAATACTAAGTCCAGTATGGCCGTCCCTCTAGTCGGGTCCTGAACCAGTTGGGAAAGGTAATTGTCTTTGGTTATTGCCAAGAACCTGTTTCCTTTATGAGATATACAGGTTTCAGTTTCCCAGTCTATATCTGGGAAGTTGAAATCCCCCATAATAACGACCTCATTATGATTTGCCGCCATGTCTATTTAGTTTAGAAGTAGATTTTCTGTGGACTCTGGTATATAAGGTGGTTTATAATAAAGTCCTATTAGTATTTTATTGTTTTTGTCTCCATGTATTTCTACCCACAGTGATTCCTTCTGAACTGTTCTAGATCCTCCCCCATTTCCATTACTATCTTCCCCTCCTATAACGTAGTTTAAACACTCCTCCAGCCTTCTAGCCATCTTCTCCCCCAAAACAGCTGCCCCTTCCCCATTGAGGTGCAGCCCATCCCTACGATAGAGCCTGTAGCCGACAGAGAAGTCGGCCCAGTTCTCCAGGAACCCAAACCCCTCCTTCCTACACCAGTTCTTGAGCCACTTGTTAACCTCCCTTATCTCCCGCTGCCTTTCTTGTGTGGCTCGTGGTACAGGCAGTATTTTGGAAAACACTACCTTTGAGGTCCTTGCCCTGAGCTTATGACCTAACGCCCTAAATTCATTTTTAAGGACGCTCCCCCTACCTCTAACTCTGTCATTGGTTCCGATATGGACCATGACTGCTGGATCTTCTCCAGCCCCTCCCAGTAATCTGTCAACCCGATCCGCGATGTGTCGAACTCGAGCGCCAGGAAGGCAACACACCGTTCGACGATCCCAGTCTTTGTGACAGATTGCCCTCTCTGTACCCCTAATAATTGAGTCTCCTACTACCAGCACCTGTCTAGCCTGCCATGCTCTCCTGATCCCCTGATTACTGGAGCTGACATTCCCCTGACTGGCAGAGGAAGTGTCTGGCTGCAGCAGTGCTCTCCCTGAAGTGGCAACCCACTCATCTGCCAAATTTGCAAACTTGTTGGGGTGTTTCAGATCAGGGATAGCCTCCCTGGCACTTTTCCCTCTACCCCGCTTTCTAACTGTTACCCAGCTAGCTACCTCACTTTCCTGAGCCTTCCTCATTACCACCCTCTCCCACATCTACCCCATATAGTGCTTGCTCAGTGAGTGCTTGAGTCAGTGTTGAAATTCGCCCGGTTAGATACACGATGTGCGATTCCAAACGGGCAATTTGCTCACATTTTGAACAAAGATATGCACCCTTAAGTGGCTGTTCCAGGACTGCATACATTAGACAAGATGTGCACTGGTCTGTGTTGTCAATAATGGAGCACATACTAATGGGGATTACGCAAAGAGGAGAGAAAAAATACAAAACAGTGATATGAAACCAACTTACTGTAGTCCCCTCGTAAAGTCCCTGAATCTGAAGTCACAAAATCTAAAGTCACACACTTAATTCAAACACACACTTAAAAATCAAACATGCGATTGCTCGCAAAACTCACGTTGTTTCTCTGCTTGAATAAATGCAACTCTAGTCCCTTTTCCTGCAGGAAGGGTGGGGATCCAGTTAGAACCAGTTCAGTTCTAGTTTACCTCCTGCTAGGGGAAAGTGTGCAGGGGCATGTCTCTGCCGGACATGCCCATGCTAGCCAGAGCACCTTCAGCTCTGCTGGCCAGAGAAGCAGAATTATAGAGCCCCAGCAGCCAGAAAATAGTTCCCTGGCCCAACTTAAGTCCGACCAAGGAGAAAAGTGCAGCCTTTGAAGTAATCCAAGTTTGCAGACAGCTTGTCAGCACAGCAGTGAGCAACAGAATTAGAGCAGAAGTGTTTGCCTGCCAGTAATATGCTAAAACCTGCTGGGACCAAGACAAAGCCACCAGATTGTTGTTTGAATGCAAGTCTACTCAAGTAAGGCTAAATTCACACGTCCGTGGAGCACAGTCCGGGACTATCCGTGAATACCCAGACCGTGCTATTGGTTGCTATTATGCCACATGCTTCCTGAGGCCACCGCTGTACAGTGATACACTCTATATGAGTGTGTACAGTGTATCACTGTACAACAGCAACCTAAGGAAGCGCACAGCGTCATAGCAACCAATGCCGTTGTGCGCTCCTGCCCTCAGAAGGAGCACGGTCCGGGTTTTCACGGACAGTCCCGGACTGTGCTCCATGGACGTGTGAATTTAGCCTAAAGGTGCGTTGGATTTCACCTCAAGGTCTGGACTCGTTTATTCCTTGATTCCTCAATTATTCCCCCTATTTATTGCTTCACAGCCAAAGCCTGGGGTCCAACCATCTTCAGGTAGGAGCACCATGACACACCACCACAAGAGACATTTTAGGCCACAAAAATACCACTCGGCATTCCTACACCTGGGTGGCATATTCCCTTAGTGTGAATAGGGCACTGGGGGGAACCCGCCCATTGCACTTCTCTCCTACTGTACCTTTCTGCCTATTCTGACCAGAGGCACTAGTCTGAATAAGGCCAATTGGCCGAAATGTCACAGACTGTTGAAAGCAGCCACTTGCCAATAAAATTCATTACTGAGCTACAAATATCTTTTGTGCTGAAGTTCCTTTATTTTTTGACTCTAGGGTGGGAATTCTACTTTCAGCACTTAAAGTGAGTCTGTCACCTCATTTTTACCTGTATAACAGCAATGTCCCACAGAAGATTACAAACACATCCCAGACATCACTCTGTGTCTGTATTACATGTCCAGGAAAAGCACTTTTATTCTGCAGAAAAACAGCTCCCAAGTGCCCAGCTGAAAGTGAAACTAAAAACAGCTTTCTCTCCCGACTCGATTTCTAACAGCTATACATTGGAAGCTGTTTTTCTGCAGAATAAAAGTGCTTTTTCTGGACATAGAATACAGACACACAGTGCACACAGGTATGTCAGGGATGTGTATGCAATCTTCTGTGGGGCAGTGCTCTTAGTTATATAGGTGAAAATGAGGTGACAGACTCCCTTTAGGCAGGGTACAACAAGGACTTTAATTACTGTGATCTCTATATCATCAACTTTGTGCTTTCACCACAAGCATTAGCCCCATGACAACTAGCAAAGTCTGGTGATCGGAATATGATCACATGACCCTTATTCAGGTTTGAGCTCTAACTACAAGACTCGCTATTGCCACATCACCTGACTATGAGCCAGATCACGTCATATGATCAGAATACTGTCATGTGACCTACACTCATCAGTATGCAAAATCTTTCCCCCCAGCAACTCTGGAATGGCTTTTCATTTAATACTATTGATATTTCAACATTTATTTTGTAACTCATGTTTTGCTCTTTTAACTTGATTTTATGTCATGGTTATGTTTTGATTGTGCATATAAATACCAGGGGGTGGATCCTTCGTTACTTCCTGCCCATAGGTGGTGCCCTTTTTCTTCACTATATATATATGTCTGCTGTATGTCAATTATGTATGTAAACCTGAAGAAGCAGAATTATATCTCTGAAATAAGTTGTTTTTCACAATGAACAGAATCCATTGATTGCATGTTGAGGTAGTCCTTTTGTTCCTGGTGGTCCACCATTATTAACTCTACTTAGCTCCTTGGAAGCCTGGGCACCTGTCCTTGAAGTTTGTGTGACTGCGGCTGCATCCCATGCAAAGTTTGCCATCCTGATAAGCATACATTAGAGTTGTGCCTAAGCACAACCTATACAGGTGAGCCTCCAATTTACAGGGGTCTGACGATACATAGTCCTGACGTACTCACCCTATGGTGCACTGATTATTTCTGTTCTAACCCTAACAGATACTTCCTGCCTTCCGTTTGCGGCTTCACTTATCTGGTCAGTTATGGGTCCAAAACAAAGAACAGGTGCAAATCTTTTCATAATACATTATCTGCGATTAGGATTGGCTCCTGATTTTGGCTCACCATACAGTAACTGTGAGAATTAACTGACTAAATAACTGAAGTGTGAACTCTGCCTTACAGGTTAATGTTTGCATCAGGTACGTATAATGAACTTAATCACACAGTGGCCAAAGATTCTACTATAGAGTGAAACAGTGGTCTCATTCTACAATATGTGCTGTTTCCACATAGATTTCTAGTTAACCTGTTAGCCACTGATTGTGCAGCTTGCCAGTCCCCAGAGGCTGTACTAGTTTTAGGGTTAGGATGGCGAGCAGTGGTATGGCTATGTATAGCTATGAGGAGTGTCGCAATGCTCCTACCTGGATCTGGTGCTCTGAGGTCAGGCCACATAGTGGCTACACTGAAATTTTGTAATTGACAGGAACTGAAATGATTAAGGTTCAGAATCTGATGCAATTTGAGTTGGTTTACTCAAAACTGGAATAAACAGGTAGCAGCTCATACAGAATCACAGTAGTTCTTGGCTCCAGCAGGTTTTAGGGGGCACTGGCAGGTGAACTGGAATCTTTCCTCTATTACCACTTTTTTTAAAATTCTTTTTATTATGATCCAGAGGAAAATAAAGTACAAATACAGTATGTCATTACAACATCGTCAGCCATAACTTTGCCATATGATCATCTCAGTCTCCAGATCAGTTTTTAATCCCCTCCCCCTATTACCCTAACCTACCCACAACTTCCTCCACCCTCAACCCCAGCAAAGCTAAGAACATAGCTCCACGGTGACACCATATATTTCATTTGGATAGTTTATGACTAGAGATGAGCAAATCCCTCAAAAATTCTATTCGGTCGGTTCGCCAAATTTTCCAAAAAGATTTGATTCGATCCGAATTTATTTGTGGCGAATTGCATTAAAAAACTGCTATTTCCTGGCTGCAGAGAGCCTGTATAGTGGTGTAGAACACGGTGCCTAGCAGAAACACACATAGGGAGTCTGCTGTGGTAGTGAAACAATACTGTGATTCAGTATGACACACAGATGATAGGCGTCGCTCTTAGAATCACTGCACACTTCACTTATTTGGGCAGTTACAGGGCCAAAACTGACCAACTAACTCAAGTGTGAACTCAGCCTTACAGGTTGATGTTAGCGTCAAGAAGAAGCGCATTCCTTTTACACCATCATCAGCTGATTCCACATAGATGTCTACATAACCTGTTCTATTAAACACTTATACAAGTACAGTAGAGCCCCCTGACAGAGTGGAGAGGGTGTCAACAGTAAGTTTGTGTTGACGTCACTGATTAATTTTCCCTTCCTCTGATCTGTCAGAACACTAACCCTGAAAAACGGATCCTGTCTGTTGAGCATCCACCTTCACTCATTCAGCATTTGGTCAGTAATTCATCAGTATTGCTAAAGACAAAAAAAAAACAGGAGTGGATCCAAAACAGAGATGACACGTGAATGGAATATTTGCATGTCTTCTGTGTTTTGTACCCACTACTGCTTTTGGCTACCAAATCATAAGCCAATTCTGATGCAAAATAGGGACCATGTAATACAGGCCTTACAGCTGCTACATAGACAGAATCCGTTGTGCTTTAATCGATAAAAAACAAACTTAAATTATCCCCTAGTAAAATATACAACATGACATAAAACCCCACAATTATAATCTTTCAAGTGGGTCACGGTCCCTCTTGTGGTTCCTGTTGCGGAGCTCTCGCAACAAGGGAGTCAATTACAGTTCATACACTGCGGTATTCAAACATGCCTCATTCACTTGCTTGTATATTTTACTAGGGGATAATTTGTTTAAGTTTGGTTTTTTATTGATTGAAACACCATTTTTTTCTATTGGTGAGCAGGCCATTTTATTATTGTTTCTTGATATAGTTTTACATGCTAATCTGGTGATAGCAGGCCTAGCCCCAATCAGGTGAGCACTTCATATATTGTTTTTTATACAGGATCCGATGTGCATCTAATTTTTCTTTTCTTCTGACAGATCAGAAGAAGGGTCAAATAAATGATGTCAACAACGCCAAAAAGGCAAAGTAATGGCCCAGTCATGAAGTAGGGAGGGTGAGAAATCCACAGAGTTTTCCAATGACATAGTGTTGAGGTAGCAGCAGCATGAGGAAACCACAGAGTGGCCCAGTGACATAGTGGTGAGGTAGCTGCAGTATGAGGAGACCAGAGTGATGAGGTGGCAGCAGCATGAGGAGACCACAGAGTGGTGAAGTGGCAGCAGCATGAGGAGACCACAGAGTGGCCCAATGACATAGTGTTGAGGTGGCAGGAGCATGAGGAGACCTCAGAGTGGCCCAGTGACATAGTGTTGAGGTAGCAGCAGCATGAGGAGACCACAGAGTGGTGAGGTGGCAGCAGCATAAGGAGACGAAAGAGTGGCCCAGTGACAGAGTGGGCAGGTGGGGGGGCAATACCAGTACCAGCTGAATATGGTGGCTGGCAGTAGGAGCACCTGACAGCAGGCATGACATCAGGCCAGTGGCAGCATCATAATAGTAGGTGAAGCAGGTATCCAGAAGAAACAGGTCTCTTTTGTCAATCATCCAGTACTGTCTGCACGTCACTGATGTCCCCTTCAATTGTCTCAGGGCCAGGAGCCTGACTGCTCACAACATCAGCTCCCACGTCACCCTCATCATCACTACTTGCCCGCCTACCAGAGGAAGCGGCGGATCTCTCCTCCAGATCTTGGCTGGGCAGTAGCTGCTGACTGTTCTCTAGTAGTTCGTCCTCGCTAAAAAGTGGAGCAGATGTCTTATGCGCCAGAGATCCATTAGTGCCAGTTCCTGTAGGAGTAGGCCAAAAGTAGTGATAGAGTGACTTTAGACGTTGGCTATTGCACCGCAAACCACTCAATTTTTCACTGCACTGTAGGATATATAACTGAGAGAAAAAAAAACGTATATTTTCTACACTCCGGCTAGTGTGCAGCACACGACACAATTTTGCACTGCACTGTAGTATATATGACTGAGAGGAAAAACGTAGTCTTTAGACGGCGGCTATTGCACCGCAAACCACTCAATTTTTCACTGCACTGTAGGATATAAAACTGAGAGAAAAAACATATATTTTCTACACTCCACCCACAGGGACTCCCCTGAATTTACTGTATCTAAAACAGAATCAATATACATATCGAAGTCGCCTATAAGTAGATGGATGGAGAGAGTCTTGTATCTTTGCAAGTAGAGCTTTAATTACCGTAGAAGAGAATGGAGGAGGAATATACAAAGCAATCACAATTGCAAATATCTGGCACCGAACACAGATAGACCTACCTTCCTTATCAATTATAACGTTGGAGTACTGACACTAACAACGTAGATTGGTATGCGTACCTTTCTACAGAATCACCGAGCAACCTGACTAGGATGCTAAAACTAAAATAATAAATCTTTATTAAATTATTCAGTTAAAAGAACTGAGTCTTATAAGTCATTCATCAACTCAGGTGTGAAGTGAACAAACACCAGGGTGATGGTGGAAGCACTATGGATATCGGCTATTACCACCAAACAACAGGCTGTATGTAAGATGTTCACCCCAATAAGGTCTTATCACTAAAGGTGCTGTGCCACTGTAATCAGCAAAGCACGGTATTGCCACGTAATAGGTCAATGCTAATAATTGTGTACTAGTGACCAAGTCCTCCGTGAGTGTTTACAGAGGGTCTGAATACAGAGGGCAGTATAGCTAGGTCCTATCTAGACCATTCATGCATATGGTGCCTATGGTTTAGCACCCACTACTGCACATACACACTGCCCACACTCGCTGCCATTCATTTCCCCCAATGTCCCGTTCGACGCGTTTCTGCGTGGCAGTAAAGTCACGCTTCATCAGGAACAGGTCTGATTAGAGGCAGATAAAGTATGAACCGCACATAGTGGCGTGGCAGCCGTCCGGCGCTATGATGGCCGTACCGGCCACACATGCATCGGAGTTAAATGGCCAAGACTCCGCCCCTGGTAGGCGCGGTTTCCGGGTGAAGATCCCACCACAGAGGGGGGAGAGAAACTTGGTTCCACCCCTCCGTGTGACGTCACCGCCAGTGTAAAGTAGCGCTACTGGGGTACCGCTAGAAGCAGCGCATGTACTGGAGGAACTCTTAAGCGGTGCACATCAGGTCCATGACAAAATCGCAGTAAATATCATCAAAACAGCAACAGTGGGTAACTGATCATGAAATCTCATGATCTATAGCAACATATACTGCTACTAAAGTTGCATTAATATCACTGTAATTACCCCAATTCACGGGCAAAACATGTGATATTGCAACTAATGGAGATAGATATAACCCTCCTAAATATAGCAGTAAGTACAGCACAGGTATATAGGATCCCAAGATAGCAGAAAATAAATCTCCATATCACCAGGGCAACCACTAAATAATGTAAAGGTTCCTGTATTATAACGGAACGGTATACTAAAAAGTGGACCTATATCTTTATCGGATTTAATGATGCCCCAGTAAAGTGAGATGGCCTCTCTCACTTCTCTGTGGGATTTGTCAAATGTACCGATAATCCTGTATGTGCTCTCCTGTTCTCCCCTATTTCTCGGGGTCAGGAGTTGTTCCCGATTAGTCGCTATTGCATGTTGATATGCTTTTCTGATAGCATCATGGGGGTAACCTCAGTTCTGAAAGCGTGATCTCAGCCCTTGAGCTGCCACCCTGAAGTCTGCAAGCTCAGAGCAGTTACGGCGAGCTCTGAGGTACTGCCCTTTTGGGATACCTCTTTTCAGCGCTTCAGGGTGACCACTATCCCATCTTAAGATGCTATTCTTTTTTGGAAGAGGAATGGCAGGTTTCTTGTCAGGCGACATCTTGTCAGAAAAACTACTGGGTGGCCCATCTGAGGTTTTCTCAGAAAAAGCATTAACAGTACAGGTACAAGACTTAAGTATCACCACAGCATTCAAAAATCTGACTAAAACATACAAAAACTATATACGATCGTGGTGGGAGGTACAAGCTTTGGAGACATATCTGGGGCCTTAGAAATCCTATACTCCTTACTGCTCGTCTTAGATCTGAGGAATTTCTCTTTAAGTGGGAGAAAGAGTCAGTAGAATCATCTTTGAGGCTTATGAGGTTACTACTTGAGATGGAGAAAGGGTTGCTGGCCAAGACTGAGGCTGTGTTGAAAACAGAGCTCGAATTGGTCAAGCAGTTCAGTGATAAATCAGAGTTTGCTAGAAAGGAAACCTCATTACAGCAGACAATTGAGAGATTTACCAGTCAACTGAAAGAGAAAAAGCACTCTCTTTTCAATCGAGACATAAAAGACTTTCAAGAGGGCAAGATCTTCGACTACAATTCCAAGCAAACATCCCCACTAGAGATTGACACTGAATTGTCGTCATCAGAGTGTGATACAGACAACGACCAGGGGGGAGGGAGAGGCAGGGGCGACACACAAAATCAGACGCCATTATAGATAGAGGTAAAAGTCGGGGTGGACGTCACAGAAGAGGTAGGGGGAATAGAGGTGATTTTTTAGGGAGCACTCCTCCAGTGACAGAGTACCTCCTACGAAACAAAAAATAATATCACCTCCCTCTATACTCAATAGCAGTGACGATCTACAGGTAGTTAACTTAAGTTCACGCACTTTAAATGTCATAGAAATGAATCTCCTCAAAAAGGGTTTGTCTTTTGTCCCCTTGCGTAGGTTTGATCTGTTTACATGGATCAAAGACCTACACTTATTTGCCAGAAAATTAAAATGGAGGAAGTTCTTCATCACTCATGATAGGCGTACATGCCAGGAGCTGGGCATCGAGGAATAAGATTTGCCGGATGTCCAGCTCCTGGCTCAACTATATGATGAAGGGCAACGGGATGTGGGAGATGGCCCATATACCACTCTGAGGACACCATCCAGGAAATACCCTCCGATTGGGGTTAACACACCAATTGATATGTTTGTCACCATGGTGACAGAAAGGCTATGGACCTTGGAAGTGATCAATAACCAAGGTGGTAATGGTCATAATAACCTGAGCAGGGCCGTATTTAGGGTTCATGCTGCCCTAGGCACTCTCTGTGATGACCTCAGATCAGCGTCTTGTGCCCCCATCAGACCTCAGATCAGCGTCTTGTGCCCCCATCAGACCTTAGATCAGCGTCTTGTGCCCCCATCAGACCTTAGATCAGCGTCTTGTGCCCCCATCAGACCTCAGATCAGCGTCTTGTGCCCCCATCAGACCTCAGATCAGCGTCTTGTGCCCCCATCAGACCTCAGATCAGCGTCTTGTGCCCCCATCAGACCTCAGATCAGCGTCTTGTGCCCCCATCAGACCTCAGATCAGCGACTTGTGCCCCCATCAGACCTCAGATCAGCGTCTTGTGCCCCCATCAGACCTCAGATCAGCGTCTTGTGACCCCATCAGACCTCAGATCAGCGTCTTGTGACCCCATCAGACCTCAGATCAGCGTCTTGTGCCCCATCAGACCTCAGATCAGCATCTTGTGACCCCATCAGACCTCAGATCAGCGTCTTGTGACCCCATCAGACCTCAGATCAGCGTCTTGTGCCCCCATCAGAACTCAGATCAGCGTCTTGTGCCCCCATCAGACCTCAGATCAGCAGAATGTGCCCCCATCAGACCTCAGATCAGCGTCTTGTGCCTTGTGCCCCCCTCAGACCTGCCCACCCAGCCACTTAAAAAAAACATACTCCCGCGCTCCACTGTCTTCCCTTCCGGCGCGCACTATGACCTGAGGCCAGCGGTAGCGCAGGACAGGTAAGTATGTTTTTTTTAAGTGGATGGGTGGGCTGGCTGCGCCACCTGACAGCACATCAAACACCCCCCCGCGGAAATAAAAAAAAAATTTCCATGATGGTTTTTGAATTTTTTATTTTTTCCACAATCCTTATAGATTCTCCTGGCGGGTTGCCGCCCCCGGCAACCCGCCGCCCTAGGCACCGTGCCCCCGGTGCCTAGTTGCTAATACAGCCCTGAACCTGAGCAAGGATGAACAAATGGCCCTCAGACAGTTGGAATTTGATGACAGTATTGTCATCAAGCCATCTGACAAGGGGGGCAATATTGTCATCCTTGGACATAAGTATGAGGATATGTGCCATAGAATTCTGGCTGACAACTCCACATACCAGGTACTATCATCTGACCCCACATCTCATGGGGAACTTACAGATATATTAGATAGAGCATTAAGTGAAAACCTCATAAGTAAAGGGGAGCTCTCATTCCTGAATCCTGAATTTCCCATCCTTGCTACGTTCTACAGTCTACCCAAGTTACATAAAGGGGTTACCCCCCTCAAAGGCAGGCCCATCGTGTCCGGAATAGGGAGCCTGACTTCCTACATTAGTACATATGTGGATGTTATTCTAAGACCATTTGTAGAGAGGCTCCCTTCCTACGTTAGGGACACGATGGACGTGCTGAAGCGTTTGGATGGTATTCAATGTGAGGAAAAGGTCTGGCTGGCAAGCTTAGACATCAAGGCATTGTACAGCTCTATTCCCCATGAGAAAGGTTGTAGGGCTGTGCAATTTTTCCTCGACTAAAGGGGTGAACAATAGAGATGAGCGAACATGCTCTTCCAAGCTTGGTGCTCGTTCGAGCATTAGGGTATTCGTACATGCTCGATACTCGGACAAGCATATCGCTATCCTCGAGGAAATGGCATCTTCCTCTTTCTGCATGTTAGGCGCCTTTTCTCAGCCAATCAACATGCAGGAGAGTCTTTGGTACCTCCTAGCATCACGTGGGACCCCTACAAGTCGATAGCAGGGATTGGCTGGCCAGATCAGATGACCTGGGAATATAAGAATCTGGTTCCGCGCTGCTCGCGTCAGACGCCGCCTGCATGAGATTAGGGATAGAGCTGATGTCTGTCAGGGAGAGTGCTAGGGCCTCAATTTAGATGTTGGTTAGGCAGGAATCATTCTCAAAGAACCCAACAGCCCTTCTAAGGTCTACGAGCACTTTTTTTTTTTTGGTCCGCTCCTGGATGCTGGCTGGGACTTGTGATGCAGCTATCGCCATCTTGGCTGCACACTGTGCACAGCGACTGGTGGCAGAAGAGACAGCACGTGGTCCACACAGACCCCAAAGAAATTGCCCAAAGTCCTCTCAGTACTCATTTTTGCTGCTGCTGCTGTACCTTGGCTTGCTGGGATCTGTAGTGCAGTCTAGGGAATAAGTTTTTTCTCTCATTTATATATACTACAGTCCAATAAACAATTATGTTGTGTGCTGTACAGTAGCGTCAGTCTAGGGAATATGTTTTTTTCTCTCAGTTATATATACTAAAGTGCAGTGAAAAATTGAGTGGTTTGCGGTACAATAGCCGCCATTTAAAGACTACGTTTTTTCTCTCATTTATATATACACTACAGTGCAGTGAACAATTCTGTCGTGTGCTGTACAGTAGCGTCAGTCTAGAAAATACGTTTTTCCTCTCAGTCATATATACTACAATGCAGTGCAAAATTGTGTCGTGTGCTAAACACTAGCTGGAATGTGCAGTGAAAAATTGAGTAAGCCGCCGTCTAAATATATACTACAGTGCAGTGCAAAATTCTGTCGTGTGCTGCACACTAGCCGGAATGTAGAAAATATAAGTTTTTTCTCTGTTCTACACTCACCGGCCACTTTATTAGGTACACCATGCTAGTAATGGGTTGGACCCCCTTTTGCCTTCAGAACTGCCTCAATTCTTCGTGGCATAGATTCAACAAGGTGCTGGAAGCATTCCTCAGAGATTTTGGTCCATATTGACATGATGGCATCACACAGTTGCCGCAGATTTGTCGGCTGCACATCCATGATGCAAATCTCCCGTTCCACCACATCCCAAAGATGCTCTATTGGATTGAGATCTGGTGACTGTGGAGGCCATTTGAGTACAGTGAACTCATTGTCATGTTCAAGAAACCAGTCTGAGATGATTCCAGCTTTATGACATGGCGCATTATCCTGCTGAAAGTAGCCATCAGATGTTTGGGTACATTGTGGTCATAAAGGGATGGACATGGTCAGCAACAATACTCAGGTAGGCTGTGGCGTTGCAACGATGCTCAATTGGTACCAAGGGGCCCAAAGAGTGCCAAGAAAATATTCCCCACACCATGACACCACCACCACCAGCTTGAACCGTTGATACAAGGCAGGATGGATCCATGCTTTCATGTTGTTGACGCCAAATTCTGACCCTACCATCCGAATGTCGCAGCAGAAATCGAGACTCATCAGACCAGGCAACGTTTTTCCAATCTTCTACTGTCCAATTTCGATGAGCTTGTGCAAATTGTAGCCTCAGTTTCCTGTTCTTAGCTGAAAGGAGTGGCACCCGGTGTGGTCTTCTGCTGCTGTAGCCCATCTGCCTCAAAAGTTCGACGTACTGTGCGTTCAGAGATGCTCTTCTGCCTACCTTGGTTGTAACGGGTGGCAATTTGAGTCACTGTTGCCTTTCTATCAGCTCGAACCAGTCTGCCCATTCTCCTCTGACCTCTGGCATCAACAAGGCATTTCCGCCCACAGAACTGCCGCTCACTGGATGTTTTTTCTTTTTCGGACCATTCTCTGTAAACCCTAGAGATGGTTGTGCGTGAAAATCCCAGTAGATCAGCAGTTTCTGAAATACTCAGACCAGCCCTTCTGGCACCAACAACCATGCCACGTTCAAAGGCACTCAAATCACCTTTCTTCCCCATACTGATGCTCGGTTTGAACTGCAGGAGATTGTCTTGACCATGTCTACATGCCTAAATGCACTGAGTTGCCGCCATGTGATTGGCTGATTAGAAATTAAGTGTTAACGAGCAGTTGGACAGGTGTACCTAATAAAGTGGCCGGTGAGTGTATATCCTACAGTGCAGCGAAAAATTCTGTCGTGTGCTGCACACTAGCCGGAGTGTAGAAAATATACGTTTTTTCTCTCAGTTATATATCCTACAGTGCAGTGAAAAATTGAGTGGCTTGCGGTGCAATAGCCGCCGTCTAAAGACTACGTTTTTCCTCTCAGTCATATATACTACAGTGCAGTGCAAAATTCTGTCGTGTGCTGCACACTAGCCGGAGTGTAGAAAATATATGTTTTTTCTCTCAGTTATATATCCTACAGTGCAGTGAAAAATTGAGTGGTTTGCGGTGCAATAGCCGCCGTCTAAAGACTACGTTTTTCCTCTCAGTCATATATACTACAGTGCAGTGCAAAATTCTGTCGTGTGCTGCACACTAGCCGGAGTGTAACATAGTAACATAGTTTATAAGGCCGAAAAAAGACATCTGTCCATTCAGTTCAGCCTGTTTTCCTACAAGTTGATCCAGAGGAAGGCAAAAAAAACCCTGTGAGGTAGAAGCCAATTTTCCCCACTTTAGGGAAAAAAATTCCCAACTCCAATCAGGCAATCAGAATTACTCCCTGGATCAACGACCCATCTCTAGTAACTATAACCTGTAATATTATTACCCTCCAGAAATACATCCAGGCCCCTCTTGAACTCTTTTAGTGAACTTACCATCACCACCTCCTCAGGCAGAGAGTTCCATAGTCTCACTGCTCTTACCGTAAAGAATCCTCTTCTATGTTTGTGTACAAACCTTCTTTCCTCCAGACGCAGATGACGTCCCCTCGTCACAGTCACAGTCCTGGGGATAAATAGATCATGGGAGAGATCTCTGTACTGACCTCTGATATATTTATACATAGTTATTAGATCTCCCCTCAGTCGTCTTTTTTCTAAAGTGAATAAGCCTAATTTTGATAATCTTTCTGGGTACTGTAGTCCACCCATTCCAGTTATTACTTTAGTTGCCCTCCTCTGAACCCTCTCCAGCTCGGCTACGTCTGACTTGTTCACAGGAGCCCAGAACTGTACACAGTACTCCATGTGTGGTCTGACTAGTGATGTGTAAAGTGGCAGGACTATGTTCTCATCATGGGCATCTATGCCTCTTTTGATGCAACCCATTATCTTATTGGCCTTGACAACAGCTGTCTGACACTGGTTTCTATAGCTTAGTTTGATGTTCACTAAAATTCCTAGGTCCTTTTCCATGTCAGAGTTACCTAATATTTTACCATTGAGTATGCACTGGTGACTTGCATTTTATTCCTCCCCATATGCATAACCTTACATTTGTCAGTGTTAAACCTCATCTGCCACTTCTCTGCCCAAGCCTCCAGTCTATCCAGATCCATCTGTAGCAGTGTACTGTCCTCTTCTGTGTTAATTACTTTACACAGTTTAGTGTCATCTGCAAAAATTGATATTTTACTGTGCAAGCTTTCTACAAGATCATTAATAAATATATTGAAGAGAATAGGGCCCAATACTGACCCCTGTGGTACCCCACTAGTGACAGTGACCCAATCTGAATATGTGCCGTTAATAACCACCCTCTGTTTTCCAGTTACTTACCCACATACAGACATTTTCTCCCAGGCCAAGCATTCTCATTTTGTATACTAACCTTTTATGTGGTACCGTGTCAAATGCTTTGGAGAAGTCCAGATATACGACATCCATTGATTCGCCGCGGTCCAGTCTAGAACTTACCTCCTCATAGAAACTGATTAAATTGGTTTGACATGACCGATCCCTCATGAAGCCATGCTGATATGGAGTTATTTGCTTATTTTCATTGAGGTACTCCAAGATAGCATCTCTTAGAAAACCCTCAAACAGTTTACCCACGACAGATGTTAAACTTACTGGCCTATAGTTTCCGGGCTCTGTTTTTGGACCCTTTTTGAATATTGGCACCACATTTGCTATGCGCCAATCCTGTGGAACACTCCCTGCCTGTAGAAAATATACGTTTTTCTCTCGTGGTTTGCGGTGCAATAGCCGCCGTCTAAAGACTACGTTTTTCCTCTCAGTCATATGTACTACAGTGCAGTGCAAAATTGTGTCGCGTGCTGCACACTAGCCGGAGTGTAGAAAATATACGTTTTTTTCTCTCAGTTATATATCCTACAGGGCAGTGAAAAATTGAGTCATATATACTGCAGTGCAAATTGTGTTGTGTGCTGCACACTAGCCGGATTCTAGAAAATATGTTTTTTTCTCTCAGTTTTATAACCTACAGTGCAGTGAAAAATTCTGTCGTGTGCTGCACACTAGCTGGAGTCTAGAAAATATACGTTTTTCCTCTCAGTCATATATCCTACAGTGCAGTGCAAAATTGTGTCGTGTGCTGCACACTAGCCGGAGTGTAGAAAATATATGTTTTTCCTCTCAGTCATATATACTGCAGTGCAGTGAAAAATTGTGTCGTGTGCTGCACACTAGCCGGATTCTAGAAAATATACGTTTTTTCTCTCAGTTGTATATCCTGCAGTGCAGTGAAAAATTCTGTCGTGTGCTGCACACTAGCTGGAGTCTAGAAAATATACGTTTTTTCTCTGTTATATATCCTACAGTGCAGTGCAAAATTGTGTCGTGTGCTGCACACTAGCCGGAGTGTAGAAAATATACGTTTTTTCTCTCAGTTATATATCCTACAGTGCAGTGTAAAATTGAGTGGTTTGCGGTACAATAGCTGCCGTCTAAAGACTACGTTTTTTTCCCTCAAATAGTAATTCTACTGTCTACTGAATATGTTTTTTGCCTCAGATATTAATTCGACGGTTTAGTGAATAACCAAAATGTTGAACCCAAGGGCTAAGGGTCGAGGACGAGGGCGTAGGCGTGGGCGTTCAAGTAGTGTAGGGGGCAGAGGCCGTGGTCCTGGGCAGGGTGACACAGTACATGCTGATGAGGGAGCAGTGGAACGCCGCAGAGTTTCGCTCCGTAGCTTCATCTCGCAACTTACTGGGTCACGTGGTACACCACTATTGAAACCACAACAGTGCGAACAGGTGATGACGTGGATAGCGGACAATGCGTCCAGTAATTTATCCACCACCCAGTCTTCCACGCAGTCCACCCACGCTAGCCAAGGGAGTAGACCTCTGGCTCCTCCAGCTCAACCTCCTTCCCCCCAGCCTGCCCCCCCCCATGGAAAATATGGATTCAGATCCGGCATACTCACAGGAACTCTTTTCAGGACCCTACCCAGAGACACAAGCCACTGCTCAACAGCAACCTGAGCAGTTGCTCTGTCCCGATGCCCAAAATTTAGAACTTTCGCAGTCTGTGAGTGATGAGAGTGTGGACTTAGTGCAAGTAGTGGGTCAAGAAGTGTCGGATGATGATGATGAGACACGGTTGTCACACATTGACGTTGTTGTCAGGGCAGTAAGTCCCAGGGGGGAGCAGAGTGAGGAATCGGAGGAAGAGGTGGAGGATGATCAGGTGACTAACCAGAGCTGGGTTGGTGAGCCAACTCAAGACAGTGCTTCTGAGGGGGAGGCAAGTGCAGCACCAGAACAGGTTGGAAGAGGCAGTGGGGTGGCCAGAGGGAGAAGCATGGCCAGAGCAAATAGATCAGCAACTGTTTCACGGAGTGAAGCTCCCGTGCCGAGTCCTAGATGTTCGCAAGTCTGGAGGTTTTTTAAAGAAAGTGAGGATGACCGACGGACTGTGGTGTGCAACCTGTGCCACACCAGGATCAGCAGGGGAGCCACCACTACCAGCCTAACCACTACCAGCATGCGCAGGCATATCAGTGCTAAGCACACGACTCAATGGAACCAAGGCCGTTCACCTCCTGCGGGTCACACCACTGCTCCTTCCCCTGTGTCACATGCTGGCTCTGCGAGTCAACCTCCCGCCCAGGACCCAGGCACGAGCGCCTCCCGCCCTACAACCATCCCTTCACCTCCACAATTCTCCACACCCTCCACCAATGTGTCCCAGCGCAGCGTTCATTCCACCCACCCACATGCACAAGCCCTAAACGTCCACATCTCCAAATTGTTGAGGCTGGAGATGCTGCACTATAGACTGGTAGAGACTGAGGCTTTCCACAACCTTATGGCGGTGGCTGTCCCTCGGTACTTGGTCCCCAGCCACCACTATTTTTCCCGATGTGCCGTCCCAGCCCTACACCAGCACGTGTCAGAGAACATCATCCATGCCCTGACTAACGCGGTTACTGAGAGGTCCACCTAACCATGGACACCATGTGAGAAATCCCATTCTGCAACCAAAGTATTGGATTTTACGAAAACCAAGTTTGAGGTTATGGGAGAATATGTAAAGAAAGAATTAAAAGGGCAGGATAAAACAGCAAGAGCAAGTGCTCAGTGGAAGGCATTTAAAGAAGTCCTCTTAAAGGCAACTAGACTATATGTTAGACAAATTAGCAAAAGGAAAAGAAAGAGAAATCCACTATGGTTTACTAGAGAGGTAAGAGCTATAGTGAATGATAAAAAGTCTGCCTATAAGAGGTATAAAGAGTCTGGAAGTGTAGCGGACAGAGAAGTGTATAAAATTATACAGAAGAAGACAAAACAGGTTATTAATGCTGCTAAAGCTTCAAAGGAGGAAGAAATGGCCAAATCTGTTAAGGAGGGAAATAAAACCTTCTTCAGATATATTAGTGACAGGAAGAAGAAAAACTGTGGCATTGCAAAACTTAGCAATGGAAAAAATCAGTATATAGATGGGAATAATACGGTCGCTGACCATCTGAATAACTACTTCTGCTCAGTTTTTTCAGATGGCGACTTTCATAATCAGAACATGGCTGGACATAGCATTGCCTCTAGTTGTAAAGTCTTAGCCCCAGTGTTTTCAGAGGCCGATGTTCTACAGGAACTTGTCCGGCTAAAGTTAAATAAGGCAATGGGTCCAGATGGCATCCACCCCAGAGTTCTTAAAGAACTCCGATCTGTGATTGTTGGCCCCCCTGACTGATCTATAATCAGTCCCTTCTTACAGGAATTTCCTGATGATGGAGAATGGCTAATGTGTACCCATTCACAAGAGG
>ONZH01024464.1:0-28234 GCA_900303285.1 Rhinella marina | reverse complement strand
AAACCACTATATTTTTTCACTGGACTGTAGTACATATAACTGAGAAAATATGTATTTTATAGACTGGCGGTGCTGTATAGCACACTACAGAATTGTTCACTGGACTGTAGTATATATAAATGAGAAAAAAACGTAGTCTTTAAATGGCGGCTATTTTACCGCACACCACTACATTTTTCACTGGACTATAGTACATATAACAGAGAAAAAACGTATTTTATAGACTGACGCTGCTGTACAGCACACTACAGAATTGTTCACTGGACTGTTGTATATATAAATGAGAAAAAAACGTAGTCTTTAAATGGCGGCTATTTTACTGCAAACCACTACATTTTTCACTGGACTGTAGTATATATAAATGAGAAAAAACGTAGTCTTTAAATGGCGGCTATTTACAGCAAACCACTACATTTTTCACTGAACTATAGTACATATAACAGAGAAAAAACGTATTTTATAGACTGACGCTGCTGTACAGCACACTACAGAATTGTTCACTGGACTGTAGTATATATAAATGAGAAAAAACATAGTCTTTAAATGGCGGCTATTTTACCGCAAACCACTACATTTTTCACGGGTCAGTAGTATATATAAATGAGAAAAAACGTAGTCTTTAAATGGCGGCTATTTTACCCCAAACCACTACATTTTTCACTGGACTGTAGTACATATAACTGAGAAAATATGTATTTTATAGACTGGCGGTGCTGTATAGCACACTACAGAATTGTTCACTGGACTGTTGTATATATAAATAAGAAAAAAACGTAGTCTTTAAATGGCGGCTATTTTACCGCAAACCACTACATTTTTGACTGGACTGTAGTACATATACCTGAGAAAAGACGTATTTTATACACTGACGCTTCTGTACAGCACACTACAGAATTGTTCACTGGACTATTGTATATATAAATGAGAAAAAAACGTAGTCTTTAAATGGCGGCTATTTTACTGCAAACCACTACATTTTTCACTGGACTGTAGTACATATAACTGAGAAAAAACGTATTTTATAGACTGACGCTGCTGTACAGCACACTACAGAATTGTTCACTGGACTGTTGTATATATAAATGAGAAAAAAAAATAGTCTTTAAATGGCGGCTAATTTACCGCACACCACTACATTTTTAACTGGACTTTAGTACATATAACAGAGAAAATACGTATTTTATAGACTGACGCTGCTGTACAGCACACTACAAAATTGTTCACTGGACTGTAGTATATATAAATGAGAAAAAAATGTAGTCTTTAAATGGCGGCTATTTTACCGCAAACCACTATATTTTTCACTGGACTGTAGTACATATAACTGAGAAAATACATATTTTATAGACTGACGCTGCTGTACAGCACACTACAGAATTGTTCACTGGACTGTAGTATATATAAATGAGAAAAAAACGTAGTCTTTAAATGGCGGCTATTTTACCGCAAACCACTACATTTTTCACTGGACTGTAGTACATATAACTGAGAAAATACGTAGTTTATAGACTGGCGCTGCTGTCCAGCACACTACAGAATTGTTCACTGGACTGTGGTATATATAAATGAGAAAAAAACGTAGTCTTTAAATGGCGGCTATTTTACTGCAAACCACTACATTTTTCACTGGACTGTTGTATATATAAATGAGAAAAAACGTAGTCTTTAAATGGCGGCTATTTTACCGCAAACCACTACATTTTTCACTGGACTGTAGTACATATAACTGAGAAAATACATATTTTATAGACTGACGCTGCTGTACAGCACACTACAGAATTGTTCACTGGACTGTAGTATATATAAATGAGAAAAAACGTAGTCTTTAAATGGCGGCTATTTTACCGCAAACCACTACATTTTTCACTGGACTGTAGTACATATAACTGAGAAAATACGTAGTTTATAGACTGGCGCTGCTGTACAGCACACTACAGAATTGTTCACTGGACTGTGGTATATATAAATGAGAAAAAAACGTAGTCTTTAAATGGCGGCTATTTTACTGCAAACCACTACATTTTTCACTGGACTGTAGTACATATAATTGAGAAAAAACTTATTTTATAGACTGACGCTGCTGTACAGCACACTACAGAAGTGTTCACTGGACTGTTGAATATATAAATGAGAAAAAAACGTAGTCTTTAAATGGCGGCTATTTTACCGCAAACCACTACATTTTTCACTGGACTGTAGTACATATAACTGAGAACATACGTAGTTTATAGACTGGCGCTGCTGTACAGCACACTACAAAATTGTTCACTGGACTGTGGTATATATAAATGAGAAAAAAACGTAGTCTTTAAATGGCGGCTATTTTACTGCAAACCACTACATTTTTCACTGGACTGTAGTATATATAAATGAGAAAAAACGTAGTCTTTAAATGGCGGCTATTTTACCGCAAACCACTACATTTTTCACTGGACTGTAGTACATATAACTGAGAAAAAACGTATTTTATAGACTGACGCTTCTGTACAGCACACTACAGAATTGTTCACTGGACTATTGTATATATAAATGAGAAAAAAATGAAGTCTTTAAATGGCGGCTATTTTACAGCAAACCACTACATTTTTCACTGGATTGTAGTACATATAACTGAGAAAAAACGTATTTTATAGACTGACGCTGCTGTACAGCACACTACAGAATTGTTCACTGGACTGTTGTATATATAAATGAGAAAATAACGTAGTCTTTAAATGGCGGCTATTTTACTGCAAACCACTACATTTTTCACTGGACTCTAGTACATATAACTGAGAAAATACGTATTTTATAGACTGACGCTGCTGTACATCACACTACAGAATTGTTCACTGGACTGTAGTATATATAAATGAGAAAAAACGTAGTCTTTAAATGGCGACTATCTTACCGCAAACCACTACATTTTTCACTGGACTGTAGTACATATAATTGAGAAAAAACTTATTTTATAGACTGACGCTGCTGTACAGCACACTACAGAATTGTTCACTGGACTGTTGTATATATAAATGAGAAAAAAACATAGTCTTTAAATGGCGGCTATTTTACCGCACACCACTACATTTTTCACTGGACTGTAGTACATATAACTGAGAAAATACGTACTTTATAGACTGGCGCTGCTGTACAGCACACTACAAAATTGTTCACTGGACTGTGGTATATATAAATGAGAAAAAAACGTAGTCTTTAAATGGCGGCTATTTTACTGCAAACCACTACATTTTTCACTGGACTGTAGTATATATAAATGAGAAAAAACGTAGTCTTTAAATGGCGGCTATTTTACCGCAAACCACTACATTTTTCACTGGACTGTAGTACATATAACTGAGAAAAAACGTATTTTATAGACTGACGCTTCTGTACAGCACACTACAGAATTGTTCACTGGACTATTGTATATATAAATGAGAAAAAAACGAAGTCTTTAAATGGCGGCTATTTTACAGCAAACCACTACATTTTTCACTGGATTGTAGTACATATAACTGAGAAAAAACGTATTTTATAGACTGACGCTGCTGTACAGCACACTACAGAATTGTTCACTGGACTGTTGTATATATAAATGAGAAAAATAACGTAGTCTTTAAATGGCGGCTATTTTACTGCAAACCACTACATTTTTCACTGGACTCTAGTACATATAACTGAGAAAATACGTATTTTATAGACTGACGCTGCTGTACATCACACTACAGAATTGTTCACTGGACTGTAGTATATATAAATGAGAAAAAACGTAGTCTTTAAATGGCGACTATCTTACCGCAAACCACTACATTTTTCACTGGACTGTAGTACATATAATTGAGAAAAAACTTATTTTATAGACTGACGCTGCTGTACAGCACACTACAGAATTGTTCACTGGACTGTTGTATATATAAATGAGAAAAAAACATAGTCTTTAAATGGCGGCTATTTTACCGCACACCACTACATTTTTCACTGGACTGTAGTACATATAACTGAGAAAATACGTACTTTATAGACTGACGCTGCTTTACAGCACACTACAGAATTGTTCACTGCACTGTAGTATATATAAATGAGAAAAAATAGTCTTTAAATGGCCACTATTTGACTGCAAACCACTACATTTCATACTGGACTGTAGTATATATAAATGAGAAAAAACGTAGTCTTTAAATGGTGGCTATTTTACCGCAAACCACTACATTTTTCACTGGACTGTAGTACATATAACTGAGAAAAAACTTATTTTATAGACTAACGCTGCTGTACAGAACACTACAGAATTGTTCACTGGACTGTTGTATATATAAATGAGAAAAAAACGTAGTCTTTAAATGGCGGCTATTTTACCACAAACCACTACATTTTTCACTGGATTGTAGTACATATAACTGAGAAAAAACGTATTTTCTAGACTGACGCTGCTGTACAGCACACTACAGAATTGTTCACTGGACTGTTGTATATATAAATGAGAAAAAAATGTAGTCTTTAAATGGCGGCTATTTTACCGCAAACCACTACATTTTTCACTGGACTGTAGTATATATAAATGAGAAAAAATCGTAGTCTTTAAATGGCGGCTATTTTACCACAAACCACTACATTTTGCACTGGACTGTAGTACATATAACTGAGAAAAAAACGTAGTCTTTAAATGGCGGCTATTGTTCCGCAAACCACTCCATTTTTCACTGGACTGTACTACATATAACTGAGAAAATACGTATTTTATAGACTGACGCTACTGTACAGCACACTACATAATTGTTCACTGCACTGTGGTATACATAACTGAGAGAAACAACGTATTCACTAGACTGACGCTACTGTACAGCACACTAAATAATTGTTCACTGGACTGTAGTATATGTAACTGAGAGAAAAATGTTTTCCCTAGACTGACGCTACTGTACAGTACACTACATAATTGTTCACTGGACTGTAGTGTATAAAAATGATTGAAAAAACGTATTCCGTAGACTGCACTACAGATCCCAGCAAGCCAAGGTACAGCAGCAGCACCAGCAGCTGTAAAAATGAGTACTGAGAAGACTTTGGGAAATTTCTTTTGGGTCTGTGTAGACTATGTTCTGTCCCTGTTCACAGTGTGTAGCCAAGATGGCGGTAGCTGCACTAAAAGTCCCAGCCAGCAGCCCGGAGGAGACCAAAAAAAGGTGCTTGTAGCCCTTAGAAGGGCTGTTGGGTTATTTGTGGGTGATTCCTGTCTAACTAAAATCTAAATTGAGGCCCTAACACTCTCCCTGACAGACAGCAGCTCTATCCCTAATCTCATGCAGGCGGCGTCTGACGCGAGCAGTGCGGGACCAGATTCTTATATTCCCAGGTCATCTGATCTGGCCAGCCAATCCCTGCTATCGACTTGTAGGGGCCCCACGTGATGCTAGGAGTTACCAAAGACTCTCCTGCATGTTGATTGGCTGAGAAAAGGCGCCTAACATGCCGGAAGAGGAAGATACCATTTCCTCGAGGATCGCGATATGCTCGTCCGAGTAGCGAGCATATGCGAATACCCTAATGCTCGAATGAGCACCAAGCTTGGATGAGCATGTTCACTCATCTCTAGTGTTTAGTTTCAAACCAGTATTTTAGGCCTCATTCGCCATCCAAGCAGAAAAGCGTGATATTGCTGTAAGGTAGTCAGTGAATATTATTAAAAAAAAATAGTGAATCTGAGTTTGTGGGGTTGTCAGTGCTGCTTTTACATAAGTATTTTAGGCCTCATTCACCATCCAAGCAGAAAAGCGTGACATTGTTGTAAGGTAGTCATTGAATATCATAAAAAAAAATAGTGAATCTGAGTTTGTGGGGTTGTCAGTGCTGCTTTTAAATAAGTATTTTAGGCCTCATTCACCATCCAAGCAGAAAAGCGTGACATTGTTGTAAGGTAGTCATTGAATATCATTAAAAAAAAAATAGTGAATCTGAGTTTGTGGGGTTGTCAGTGTTAATTTCAAATCAGTATTTTAGGCCTCATTCGCCATCCAAGCAGAAAAGCGTGGTATTGCTGTAAGGTAGTCAGTGAATATCATTACTTTTCACCATTTATATAATTAAAGAACATTTTAGGGTTAGTTTTACTCTCTTTGGCGATTAATCTCTCGGTCTCTAGTTTGGCTGTTTTTATTTGTCTTTTACATATTCTATTTTTTTCTTTATAGTTTATCAATGCTTCCTCGCTCCCCTCCTGTTGTAGTGAATTAAATGCTTTCTTTTTGTCATGTATTGCTTTCTTTACAGTTCTATTTATCCACATTGTTTTTTTGTTCCTTAACCTTTTACTCCCATAAGGTATGTACCTCTCACAATTAGATATTAGGATGCTTGTAAAAAAATATCCCATTTTGTGGCTGTATTTTTATTTTTGAGGACTTTGTCCCAGTTACTTAGGCCTATGGCCTCTCTTAGTTGGCTAAATTTAGCTTTTTTGAAGTTTGGTATTTTTGTTCCTCCCTGAAGAAACGCTTGTTTGAATGACAATTGGAAGGTTATTATTTTATGGTCACTATTTCCCAGGTGTCCCCCAACCTGCACATCTGTTGTTCTGTCAGGTCTATTGGTTAATACTAAGTCCAGTATGGCCGTCCCTCTTGTCGGGTCCTGAACCAGTTGGGAAAGGTAATTGTCTTTGGTGAAGTAGTGAAGTGAACTGCACATGTGACAGATGCAAAGTTCCGCCAACACAAAATTAGGTGTATACATTCCCTTTAGAGATGAGCGAAGCGATTCGTCGATTCGTTGATTCGTATCGAATCTTGGGATTTTTCAGCTGCGAAGCGAATCCGAATATTAGGTGATTCGCTTAGCTTTTGTACGCATCGCTACGTAGTTTGTCCGCTAAATTATATGCGTATAATTTAGTTACTCTATACACTGTTGCGCAGACTCCTCCCTGGTAGCTACTCTACACGCTGTTGCGTCCGAATTCTATTCAGCGATGCAGACTCCTCCCTGGTAATTCCGCCCACTTCTCCTGCGTGCGAGGAAGACGTGGCAAGTCAGCAGAGTAAGATGGCGGCGAGACAGCGAGGTCCTGACTGGGGAAGCATGTTGTGGGCAGACGACCCCTATGAGGAGAAGGAACCGGAGGAGATCTATCTCTCACAGCTCAACAGGAAGTCGGATGAGGTGCCTGCTGAGGTAGTGACTCCACTGGCTGACAAGGCGGAGGCGGCAGGAGTTCCTGCTCCGCCGCGCAAGGACTACTCCTTACGCCAGAATTTGATGGTCCCTGAGGCTGTCACCTGGAACGCCCAGACCCTCTAGGAATATAAAAAGCTGGTGGAGGAGTGGGTGGTGCAAGTTTTGGAGCACCCACAGTCCGGTGACCCTAAGCTGGAGCGCCGAAGGGGAACCGTTATTTGGTTCAACATAGAGCGGGGAGTCGGAGACGGCGGAGGAATTATATGTTAACCGCCATTCGGTTAAGCGGCTGTATATTCCGCCCGTACGCCACAATCTCCACGCAGGGGATTACGTGGAGTATACCCCCATAAAGAGCCTCCAAGGCCCCTTTGCTACTGGGGTGAAAGTCTTAAAGCGACACCTACTCCTGCAGCACCCCCGGAATACTGGAGTGAGGAGGCCCAGGCCGCAGAAGAGGCTTGTGACCTTGAGACATTGAGATTTGAAGAGAAATCCCAAGGTCAGGATCAGCCGGAACCCCTGATTCCTGATTTGCCGCCACCGCCACCGATACCACCGATCCTTCATGTGGGACAAATGACCACGAACACTTTCGTGTACCATCCAACTGTGGTACAGTACCATTACCAACTGCCATGCCCATGGCAGTTGCAGGCCGCACAGTCCGCCGCTCGTGGAAGACCGTTACCATTACCGTTACAGCCGGAGATTCTGTCACCTGGTATGCCGGCAGGAGGATCTGGCCACTACAGAGTGATGGGCAGGGCAAAAGTTACCACTGCCTTTGCCAGTGTGACAGCCCAGTCACCAAGAAGATCATCCTTGAGAGGTCGGCGGGGGTCTGCTGCCGCAGCCAGGGCCGCTTTCATGATGAGGCAGGAGCGCCCTCTCATGTCCTTTAGCTCCAGCAGCAGTGAGGAGGACCTGCTGGCCTTTAACTAATTCCAGCAGTTTTTATGGGAGCCACAACATGGACTTATCCTGAAGGGTGGGCACTAGTTGGCCCTTGTTTTTAGTTTTGTTGCCCCGCGTTTGTCCTCACCCAGATGGCCATGGATTGTTAGGACTCCCCCCATCAAAAAAAAGTTTTTTCATCCAAGTTGCGCATACGTGTGCCTCATCCCTTTTTTCCCCCTTTTCAGGTTATTTGGGGAGCCCCTCGAAAGAGGGTTTTTTAAAGGGAACCTTTGCTGCTATTTTTTTGCCCATTTGGATTACAATTTTGCCTATGTGGATTACAAATTGCGACTGAGTTTGGGACTCTGCTCCAGTTCTATGACAAGCGTCAGAAGAAAAGAGACTTAAACATGTCCGTGAGCATACTAGGTAGGTGATATTTAAAATGTTTATATTATACTTATAATAATGTATTTGCACTATTTACCATATATGTGTCTCGAATATTTGCTCTGCCTCTGAGGAGTGCACGCCGCGGCTTCTCCTCGTATGTGCCTGTGTATTACGTAATCGCTTAGACAATAGTACGCTGAGATTCGTAAGCTATTTGTACGCTCATGCGTACGTCTTCTAAGAAGTTGCGTACATTTTGTAAATGAACGATCGTTATTAGTGAGCGAATGTTCACTAATAGCACATAATAACGTATATTTTGTACGCAAATACAACTAATCTATTCGTCGAATACACGAATTTTAGGAAAAGTTCGGCCAATGTTCGGCGAATAATTTTTTCAATGATTCGCTCATCTCTAATTCCCTTAATGCTTATCAAGGAGTAATATATATACAGTACAGACCAAAAGTTTGGACACACCTTCTCATTCAAAGAGTTTTCTGTATTTTCACGACTATGAAAATTGTAGATTCACACTGAAGGCATCAAAACTATGAATTAACACGTGGAATTATATACTTAACAAAAAAGTGTGAAACAACTGAAAATGTGTCTTATATTCTAGGTTCTTCAAAGTAGTCCCCTTTGGCTTTGATTACTGCTTTGCACACTCTTGGCATTCTCTTGATGAGCTTCAAGAGGTAGTCACCTGAAATGGTTTTTACTTCACAGGTGTGCCCTGTCAGGTTTAATAAGTGGGATTTCTTGCCTTATAAATGGGGTTGGGACCATGAGTTGTGTTGGGCAGAAGTCAGGTGGATACACAGCTGATAATCCTACTGAATAGACTGTTAGAATTTGTATTATGGCAAGAAAAAAGCAGCTAAGTAAAGAAAAACGAGTGGCCATTATTACTTTAAGAAATGAAGGTCAGTCAGTCCGAAAAATTGGGAAAACTTTGAAAGTGTCCCCAAGTGCAGTCGCAAAAACCATCAAGCGCCACAAAGAAACTGGCTCACATGAGGACCGCCCCAGGAAAGGAAGACCAAGAGTCACCTCTGCTGCGAAAGATAAGTTCATCCGAGTCACCAGCCTCAGAAATCGCAGGTTAACAGCAGCTCAGATTAGAGACCAGGTCAATGCCACACAGAGTTCTAGCAGCAGACACATCTCTACAACAACTGTTAAACTGCAGGCCTTCATGGTAAAATAGCTGCTAGGAAACCACTGCTAAGGACAGGCAACAAGCAGAAGAGACTTGTTTGGGCTAAAGAACACAAGGAATGGACATTAGACCAGTGGAAATCTGTGCTTTGGTCTGATGAGTCCAAATTTGAGATCTTTGGTTCCAACCACCGTGTCTTTGTGCGACGCAGAAAAGGTGAACGGATGGACTCTACATGCCTGGTTCCCACTGTGAAGCATGGAGGAGGAGGTGTGATGGTGTGGGGGTGCTTTGCTGGTGGCACTGTTGGGGATTTATTCAAAATTGAAGGCATACTGATCCAGCATGGCTGCGACAGCATCTTGCAGTGGCATGCTATTCCATCCGGTTTGCGTTTAGTTGGACCATCATTTATTTATCAACAGGACAATGACCCCAAACACACCTCCAGGCTGTGTAAGGGCTATTTGACAAAGAAGGAGAGTGATGGGGTGCTACGCCAGATGACCTGGCCTCCACAGTCACCAGACCTGAACCCAATCGAGATGGTTTGAGGTGAGCTGGACCGCAGAGTGAAGGCTAAAGGGCCAACAAGTGCTAAGCATCTCTGGGAACTCCTTCAAGACTGTTGGAATACCATTTTAGGTGACTACCTCTTGAAGCTCATCAAGAGAATGCCAAGAGTGTGCAAAGCAGTAATCAAAGCAAAAGGTGGCTACTTTGAAGAACCTAGAATATAAGACATATTTTCAGTTGTTTCACACTTTTTTGCTAAGTATATAATTCCGCATGTGTTAATTCATAGTTTTGATGCCTTCAGTGTGAATCTACAATTTTCATAGTCATGAAAATACAGAAAACTCTTTGAATGAGAAGGTGTGTCCAAACTTTTGGTCTGTACTATATATATATATATATATATATATATATATATATATATATATATACATATATATATATATATATCTACCCCTAGGAATACCATATTATAATCATCTACAAGAATATATAATTCAAAATTAATGAAAAAAAAAAGAAAAATAATGTCATCCTGGATGCATGGTCAACACACATGAATTTCCCGGGATCTTCAATAAAAATCCAAAGTGTATACAACAAATAGGATTTTGAAGCAAGTGTAGTAATTCAAATTGTGTCCAAAAATTGTCCATAGCTTGAATCATACTAGAATACAAAAATAATATAATAATATTAGGAAAAATAAACAAAGGTAACATAAAGCACTTGTTTTCTTTTATATTCACAGACTATTGGAATCACCCTCCTAAACAAACGTCTGGCTAAGTCAACCTAAATTCCACATTGAGACCCTTGGGTTTGAGGGACCAAAGATGATAAATGCAAAATAGTTCCCTCTTTTTAAGGAGGGATGCCCTATCTCCGCCTTATCTGGGCATAGGGATTTGATCAATAATTCTAAAGCAAATGTCCCTCTCAGTGTGTTTTGCCTCTGTAAAGTGTTTGGACCCTGGTAAATCCAACCTTTTTTCTCTGATGTTGATTTAATCGCGTTTTTACATCCCATTTAGTCTTCCCAACATATAGGAGATGAAATGGACATTCTAGGAGGTATATGAAATATGTTGAATCACATGTCAAATATTTCCTGATATGGAAGAGTCCTCCTGTAACTGGGTGTACAAAACTGGACCCTTTCAACATTAGTGAACAATTAATGCAATTATGGCAAGGAAAACACCCTATCTTTTTAGATCCAAAATATGTTCCAAAGAATATTTGTTTGGTACCAATATCAGCCTGGACCAATCGGTCCTTCAAATTATTTGTATTCCTTGAACAGCTTTAATTCATGTTCAGTACTAGTCGAAATAAGAAATACATCATCTATATAGTGCCACCATCCCAGCACTTTGTGGCACACATAGACATGTCTTTCCTCAAAGTTGGGCATGAAAATGTAGGCACCACATTTGACCCTATTGCAATCCTCTGTAATTGGATGTAAAAATCATCCTGGATCAAAAAATAGTTACACTTCTAGACACACTTAAGTAATTATATCCAGAAATCTTTAAATTCATCTATATAAAATGTTATTCAAGCATTCCTTGGCTGCGTAAATACCCCTGTCGTGGTCAATTGAGGTGTACAAACTAGCAACATGAAATGATGCTAAAATGTCATTATCCGGTAGTTCCAAATCACGTATGAGATTAATAAAATCAGTGGTGTCCCTAATATATGATTTCACTGAGGTAGCAAAAGGTTGTAGTACTCTAAGAATACAACTATATATGATAATAAAGAATCACGTCCTGATACAATGGGGTGGCCTGGTTGATTTATCAAGGACCTATGGATTTTTGGTAATATGTAGAGTACTGGCTTTTTAGGATGCTCAACTTATAAAAAAGACCAAAGTTTCCCCTCAAGTATACCAGCCGTTTTGGCTGAATCTAAAATATTAAAAGAAGAAAGAACTTTGGTTGGAAAGGCACTCAAATTATCCAGAATTTATCATAACATACATTTATTAAGAAACATAAAATTAGTATGGACACTTAACATATGTTAATATAACCTAATTTATAACATGAAAATTAATCATAAAATATACTGATAAAACGCTGAAGATTGCTTAAAATCTGTAATAATTGTATTGCACTTAAACTTTTGTTATATTAAAGTCTTATATAGACATTATGTTTGTAGCTGTCATTCTTTTTCTGAATATAAAATATGCAGAGTTTCAGTGATCCATTGATATTATATATCTGCAGAGTTTGGGCGGAACGTGCTGATGATAAATACGCAGAGTACAAGCGCAGCGTGCTGGCTATATGTACTTATGTTGGTTACTGCAGAGATTGTGCGGAGCGTGCTGGTTAAAATTATACAAAGTGCAAGCAGAGCTTGTTAATTGCTTATACATACAGTTTGTTGAAAATGCTTCTGCCTAATATCTCAGGCCAAGTGAAGGCACAGCGTATTGATGGAGGGGCCGCTCGTGTGTTCGCTGTTCGGTCTGTCCGTGGCGTCCCACGTGACCGCAGCACGTGCTTCCTCCTCCTCTGACGTATTATGTCACGTGATGTATCTGCCGAAGGTCCTGGAAGGACAGTAGTTGCCGCAGATTCTAAAAGCTTTTTAAATATAGACACAAATTTTTGTTGGAATGAATAGACATCTGAATTTATGTCTTATGTATCTTTAGTAGCTCCTTCAGTACCAAACGCGTTTCGGAGCTAACTCTGGCTCCTTCCTCAGTGGCTGAAGAGGACACATTTTTTGCTGCTTTATAGTGGGTTGAGTGTTACTAGATTGGTTGATCAATCAATCAGGTTTATCCAAAATCTGTGCCGGATTTTCACTAGGCTGATCACCTTTTAAAATAGAGTCAGCTTTTTCATATTTATTAAAATAACAATATATAATAATGCCTAAATAACATAGGATAACAAAAATAGTGATTATAGCCAGACTTGATACATTATAAATGTGTTTTATAGCCAAACTTGATGCGTTATACATGCGTTTTCTATACGCTTTGTTGTCTTCATTTAATTTGTGCTTCAACTAAATTATTTGTGTACTGAATTATTTACTATGATATTCAAATGCTGAGTTATTTCATGTATGCAGGAGATCAAAGGCGGTGCCTGCCAACCTAGGAGGGAGGGAAAAACAGCCAAGCAACGATCCTCCATTCACGGAAGGCAGACATCCCTATCAAAGAAATCCAAAGATCTCCATTTCTGCATTAAGACCCCTTGGATGCACAATCTCTGCAGTAACCAACATAAGTACATATAGCCAGCACGCTGCGCTTGTACTCTGCGTATTTATCATCAGCACGTTCCGCCCAAACTCTGCAGATATATAATATCAATGGATCACTGAAACTCTGCATATTTTATATTCAGAAAAAGAATGACAGCTACAAACATAATGTCTATATAAGACTTTAATATAACAAAAGTTTAAGTGCAATACAATTATTACAGATTTTAAGCAATCTTCAGCGTTTTATCAGTATATTTTATGATTAATTTTCATGTTATAAATTAGGTTATATTAACATATGTTAAGTGTCCATACTAATTTTATGTTTCTTAATAAATGTATGTTATGATAAATTCTGGATAATTTGAGTGCCCTTCCAACCAAAGTTCTTTCTTCTTTTTGCTGTTTCAAGGTTGGATGTACCTGGGAAGTGAGCACCATATTCCATAATAAACACTTGGATGAGCCACTGATACAATTTTATAGTACTGAATCTAAAATATTCCTAATCTGCCTCAGGAAACTGAATTTGGGGTCACCACTGATTTTCTGATATACATCATGATCATCCAGTTGTCTCTTTATCTCTCCTATATAGGAGTGTGTATCCATTACAACCACTGCCCCACCCTTGTCTGCTGGTTTGATAATCAGCTCGGGGTTGCTGGTTATTTTCCTTAGTACAGTGGTTTCATCGTGTGACAAATTGGGTTTCATAACACAATCTTGGTTTTTCAAACTATCCAAATCTAATTTGACCGCATTAAAGTGTCAATAGCAACATGAATAACTATAGGGTTAAAGTCACTTCTATTAAAGAGATCAAAATCCTCCAATTTAAGGTGCACTCGGGAATCCACATACTAAACTATAACCATGAAGCGTTTTGGGACAAGTATAGGCAGTTCTAACAGAGGCCAGGACATATTGTTCAGTAGAACTCGGAACACACAAGGCCAGTATCGGTGTTGTGCAATATGCGTACCACAAAAACGGCTACGGACATGTGCATGAGGCCTTAGGCTGGGGCCACACGTTTCGCAACAAATCGAAGTTGACAAAGCGGAATTCAAGTGTGAAAGGCGCTAGGGACAGTGTTAGGAAAGACTTTATTGTGCTGAAAAAAAGATTTACAAGTTCAGGGAAAAATCATTCAAGGTGTAGGGAAATGATAGGGAGGCATTATCTACACTATAAAGTCGTATTCACACGTCAGTGTTTTGATCAGTGATTTCCATCAGTAATTTTGAGCCCAAACCAGGTGCGGCTCTGAACACAGAACAGAAACAGATCTTTCCCTTATATCTTATGTCTCTGGAGGTTTCACGTCTGGTTTTGGCTCACAATCACTGATGGAAATTACTGAACAAAACACTCATGCGTGAATAGGGCATAAGGCTATTCTGAACATGTCTGTTCAGTTTTTTTTGCGGATAGGATGCAGACCTATTAATTTCAATGGATTTGCAAAAAATGCGTACAGCACACTGTGTGCTATCCGCATCAGTATGTCTGTTCCATAGCCACACAAAAAAAAATAAAAACATGTCCTATTCTTGTCCGTTTTGTGGACAAGGGTTGGCATTGTTACAATGGATGTCATCCTTTTTTTTTTCCGGATCTGCAATTTGCTGACCGCAAAACACATACAGTTGTGTGAAAGTAGCCTAATAGGAGTTCAGCGGTGAACGTTCATTGTGTCATAGACATTTTTCTGGTGTATTAATTAGGGAAAAAAAGTGTGTGTTATTAGCCGTTCAGCAGTGAACGTACATTGTTTTATAGACATTTTTGTGGTGTATTAATGAGAAAAAAAGGACGTTTAATTAGCTGTTTAGCAGTGAACATACATTGTTTTATAGACACATTTGTGGTGTATTAAGAAATAAAAGTACTTGTTATTAGCCTTTCAGCTGTGAACATACATTGTTTTATAGTAATTTTTCTGGTGTATTAAGAAAAAAAAGAGTATTAGCCATCGAATTAGCCATTCAGTGGTGAACGTACATTGTTTTATAGACATTTTTGTGGTGTATTAATAAGAAAAAAAAAGGGCTTGGTATTATCCGTTTTGCGGTGAACGTATGTCTCAAACCAGCGGGTGTGAACCCACTGTGTCTCGTGTCCCACCTCCTCTAAGGGCATTGACTAAGTGAACCCCTCGTTCTTCACAATACCCCAGATGGTGGGGATAGACTTTCCCGAGGGAAACACCAGGTCACTACCACCTGAGGAGGATAGGCACACGAGGCAGCTAGTCTAGGCGGATCAGGAGGTACCTGAGGAAGGTACCAGTGGTACAGAGGTAGTCAGAAGGTAGAATCGTTTCCAGGAGCAACAATGCAGGACTGAAGGATGAGGCAGAGGCGAAGTCAAACAGGCAATGGGTCAGGGCAGGGGGCACAGGTCAGGCAATCCGGGTTGGCAACAGGAGAGTCTATGCAAGCAGGCAGGAATCTAGCAGGTAGCAGATTACAGGACCACTAGCAGGGATAATAGCAACCTAAGCAGGACACAAGGACCTTGACACTGATGCATCTGGGAAGGGGTCTGAGCCCCTTATAAATGTGTAGGAGGGCTAGAATTGGTCAATGAGGTCACATGATCCAACCCATAAAGCACAGGAAGTGACGTGTGCGGGCCCTAAGGGAGTGATGGAGGGAACAAGCAGCAAGCATGTTGTAGCCAGGGCTGAATGGAAACTGTGGAGGGGATCCCAGAACTACAGTACTACACAGATAGAGCCTAGGACTGTAGCGGTGAATGGGAAGCACAGCCAACAGATCGCCGCTTAACACAGTGTCCAGGACCGTAGCGGTAAGCAGGGGAACAGCGGCACATAGCAGCCACTGTTACAACCTACATTGTTTTATAGACATTTTAGTGGTGTATTAATAAGAAAAAAAGGCGTGTTATTAGCCATTTTGCGGTGAACGTACATTGTTTCATAGATATTTTCGTGCTTTATTAATAAGAAAAAAAGGGCTTGTTATTAGCCATTTTGCAGAATAAAAGTGCTTTTTCTGAACATGTAATACAGACACACAGTTCACACAGGTATGTCTGGGTTGAGTATGCAATCTTTTGTGGGGCAGTGCTCTTAGTTATATAGGTGAAAAACAGGTGAAATACTCCCTTTAATTCTTTTTTTTACAGTATGTCAGGCAGACAAGTTACAGGCCCTTCAAAGGGAATGGGCAGTGGCCAAAATGTTTCTGGTGCAGGCCCAATAGCAGCAGCAGAAAAGGGGGTTGGCAGCAAGAGTCGCAGCGAGAGGCCTGAGCTCCGAGTGTCATCTAGCGGTCGTGTCTTGACCTGCCACCCAGCGGTGCTTGAATGTTTAACTCGGTCTTCGACTTCGTCGCAAATGACATCAGACACTCCCAGCCAAAAGTTGTTGGGTTCCTCCGACACAACGCTTAGTTGGCATGGCCCGGGAACAGGTCCTGTGCCCCCAACTGTCCTCAACCTGCCTCTGTCAATTTCTGTTCCCTCAGCTCGAGAAGTATTATATGCCGTAGGCTCGGCTCCACTTTTCAGCAAGGACGAGCTACTAGAGGACAGTCAGCAGATACTGCCTAGCCAACATCTGAAGGAGACATCTGCCGCTTCCTCCGGTAAGCGGGCAAGTAGTGATGATGAGAGTCGCGTGGGAGCTGGTGCTGCAAGCAGTCAGGCTCCTGGCCCTGAGACCGTTGAGGGGGACATCAGTGACGTACGGACAGTAGCGGATGATGATGATGTAGCCAATCGCACTTGGGAGTTGGGTGAAGAAGGGGTTTCACCATCATCATCATCAGAAGAAGAGGGTGGCAGCTTGCACATGGGGCAGTGGCTGAGCCAGCAAGGTGGTAGCATGGCCGTGAGTCATGAGGGTGGCAGCAGTGGGAGGTCAGGACCCAAATGTGCACGGAGTAGACCGCCCGCTTCGCAGGAGCCTACCTGCCCAGAAAGTAGCGGTGCAGGGCTTCACGGAGGCTGCGGTAGCAGGCAGTTAGCGTGGAGTGTTGGGGGAAAATGCCATACTCGGTGGTCTAGCAGTTTTTTGTCAAGCCACTAGAGGAGGTAAACATGGCCATTTGTCGAATCTGTGGGCAGAAGGTGAAGCGTGGCCAGGGTGCCAATGTTGGCACCATGGCCCTGCGTCAACACATGCAGTGTCACCATAAAATGGTCTGGGAGAACCGTGGTGCTAATGTAGTGATCCAGCCTGCCGCAGCAACTGCTAAATCACACAGTGGCCCGCACCCCTTTTCCGCAAGTCAAGGCTCCACCACCTCAGCCGAAGGGTGCTGTCTGTCCTTTCCATCATCTACTGGTCCTGATGCTCCTGCTCCTCACACTCCTACTCCTCATCAGTCATTTCGTCAGCAATTGATCACCAAAGCAATTGCCAAGAGACAACAGTATGCGTGCCCTCATCCAGCGATGCAGAAGCTGAACGTGCTCCTGGTGCTGCAGTCCCTCCCTTTCCCAGTGGTGGGCTCAGCACCTTTCAGTGAACTGATGGCTTGTGCCGAGCCGAAGTGAAGAGTCCCAAGTAGAGATGAGCGAATCATGCAAAATTCGCTTCGGCGAATAATCAACAAATTTCTGACAAGATTCGTTCTTAATACAAATTTATTTGGTCGAATTTGCATTGAAAAATAGTCGTTGTTTTGCGATCATTCCTACACAAATTAGGAACATACAGTCAGTTTTGTTAAAAGTACGCAATATGTAAGCATTAGTGTAAAAAGTGATTACGAATCCTTAGTGTACTATTGACTCGCGACTGCGTCATACGCACCAGGCTAGGCCGCGGCGCACAGTCTTTAGAGGCAGTCCATATGAGCTAGAAAAGTAAGGTGCTAGCTATTCGGCTAAGTACATAATTTACTAAAAAACTCTGTACAATAAATGCATAATAGGACACATTGCAGTACCTGAAAAAGAATACACACAATGAACTAAAGTGCTTGAATGTTGCTGAACCTGTAAAAACATTATTGCTAGAATACAACAATTATGCAAACATTTAGTGCAATTTCACATTTGCAAGCATAAAAGGCTCAGATATACGTTTGAGTCTCACCTCGAGTCGTGGCTGCTTGGCATGATAAAGCACTGGAACACAGTCCAAAATTCAATTGTAATCCTCGTGAGGTAATTTTGTAATCCAAATAGGTAACATGTAATCCACATGGAAAACATAAAATAGCAGCAAATAGAGAACCCTCTTTGCAAAGGGGGCTCCCAAATAACCTGAGAAGGGGGGAAAGGAAAATAGGCGCGCTTAGGCGCAACTGGGAATTTTCTGCAGAATGGGGGGAGGGGGGGTACTGACAAGCCATGTCCATCTGGGTGATGGGGCAATACAAACTAAACAAAACAAGTGCCAACTAGCTCTCACCCGTCAGGTGCAGTCCATGGTGTGGCTCCCATAGGTCCTCCTGAGGTGTCCATTAAATCACTCAGCCAGTAGAAGGGTTCCTCAGATGAGGGACCTTAAGTCCTTCTCGCTTGAGCTACTGCTGAATGAGATCAGAGGACGCTCCTGCCTCCTGTAGGCCAAGCTCGCTGCCGTGGTGGAACTCCACTGCCCTCTTCCAAAAGTTGGAATTGACCGGGTCCAGGTGGTGGTCATGCTGGTGAGCGCTGCAGCCACTTGCACTTTTACTTTTCTTGATTCTCCTGCTGGGACAGCAGGGGTAAGGACTTCTGGCTGCAACAGTTGAGGCAAGGTTGCACCCAGGGAAGAAGCCCCAGCTCCCCTGGCTGCTGCTGGCTTCATTTTCCACGGTAGTTGGTACTGGTGGATCACCGTGGATTGGAATGTAAATGATGTTGTCAGCTGACCCAGCTAAAAGGACTGTGGTGGTGGTGGCAGTCTAGGTATCAGAGGCTCCGGCTGTGGCTTCTCCCTGAAGAGGAGGGTGCCATCTGGTGACTCCTGAAGGCAGCACACCGGTACTTCGCCTGCTGGTTCATCTGGCCAAACTTCAGGTGGTGATGTTGGGACCAGGGGCTTAGATAGTAGGGTAACCCCGGTAGCAAAGGGGCCTTTCAGGGATGCCATGGGGGTGTATTCCACCTGATCCTCCACAAACAGGCTTTGAAGAGGCCGGGGCAGGTCCAGGCCATTTAACTGACCTGCGACCCACGAAGGAAGCCAGACCCTCGCTCAACCGAAAACCACAGGACAGTTCCCTTTCGGCGCTCCAATGTAGGATCTCCCGGCCTAGGATGGTCCAGTACCTGGATCACCCAGTCATCCAAGGTATTCTTGTAGTCCCAGAGGGTCTGCGCGTGGGCCGTCACCGATGCTGGCACAATCGGCTTCTGTCTTATGGAAGGTGTTGTAGATCTTCTCCTGGGCAGCGAATTGGACGCTCCAGCCGCCTCCGCCGCACCAGCCGCTTCACGACGAACCGCCTCACGATGCGCAGCAACCTCAGCAGCCGGTAAGGAGAATAAGGGCACTGAAACTGGGTTTCTCATGTTGAGTTCAGAGTGTGACACCCTGATGTCTGGAGCGTGCGGTGGTTTGGGGAACTCGTTCCCAAAGACCATCTGGTTCCAGTTGGGATGCAGCTCTTTAGCCATGCTTGCTACTGATCAGTGTTCAGCGCTGGTCTAAACTGGTTCAGAGGAGGGTGGAATACTGAGGGAGGAGTCTTCACTCCCTATACGTGCAAATAGTTAGATCCCTGTGGGCCAGGCTGTTTTTTCCAGTTCTGAGGGGGGCGTATCTTCACTTTCCCACTCTTGCGGCAGCGTATCGTCATTTTCCCGCTTCACGAAGAATGCGTACGTTTTGTACATAGCGTACGTATCGTACGTATCATTAGCGAAAATTTCTGAATAATACGAAGCAAATCTGAAAAAATCCGGATTCGCTTCAGAGTACAAAATTTGTAAGATTTGATACAAATCTACGAAGTGGCGAATAGATTCGCTCATCTCTAGTAGAAATTAAGAAAAACATTTTCCGATCAGACCTCCAAGCAGACACCCAAATTAGACCCCCATTCTTCATCAGACCCCCAATCCTTATCAGACCCCCATTCTTCATCAGACCTCAGATCAGACCCCAAAATCAGACCCCCAAGCTCCATCAGCCACAGATCAGACCCTCCTGCTGTTTCATACAGAAGGTACCTGAGGCCAATGTCTGTGATCTGCAGTAATGCTGACCTGGACATTTAACCCCTGGAAGAAGCCTGCTTGGTGAAACGGTGTCGGGCGGAGGCCGTGGTGGGAGCTGTCCAGTCTTATTGAGGTATTGTCTGACTTTTTCGTGCGTTTTTCTTAAGTCCACTACCTCATCTAATTTATTGAATTCTTTGCTGCTATCCCTTTTTTCATCTTTGAGGTTGTGGTGACTTTTTTCATATATATTATATTTTCGGCCAGTGCCTCTTTTTGTACTTTGGGTACCTCCCACCGCGACCTCCATTACTTTTTTATGTGCTCTTTTGTCACATTGTATGCTCCTACCACTTCGTGGCTTTTATATTCCTAAGTGATATATACTTTTGGATATATGTAATTTCGTGTAATAAAGATTTATATATTTTGTATACTTTGTGAGAACCCATTATTTGTCTTTTTTGGTGTATTTATCTCTAGTTCTGGGTTCTCCGCTGTTTACAATAGTGCATGGTTTTCCCTGGATCAGTTAGGTGTTCCTGGACATTTAACCAGTCAGATGCCGTGGTCAAATGTCACCACAACATCTGAAAGTGTTAAAAACCAGAAGCGCAAACTTCCTGTTCAGGCGCGCTTTCCCCCAGTGGAGATTGGGGAAAATGCGATGTTCTAAAACTGAGCCGCAGCCTGTACTAGGCTTCCAGGCTCATTATTAGTATATTCCAGTTCAGCAGTTCAGGTGACAGCATTAATCTGTGATATAGTGATTTCTATGCAGAATAAGGGTCCATTTACACGTCCATATTTTTCTTTTCCAGATTTTCGTTTCCTTTTTTGCGAATCCATGTTTCCGCAAAAACCTTCCGTTTTTACTAGTTGTACATCCGCATCCGTTCCGTTTTTCCACAAAAAAAAAAAAAAAAAAAAACGGAAGGAGGAACATATGTTGCTAGGGTACTAAAATAAAATTTCTTTCCATTTCCTGGAAATGGGTCCACAATTGCGGATGACATGCGGATGACATATTGATGCATTCCGCATGTCATCCGCATTTTTGCGGAACCATTAACTACAATGGGACAACGGACTGCATTTTGCGGACAATAGTAGGGCAAGCACTGAGCATTGTCTGCATTTTTTGCGGGGCCATTGAAATTATTGGGTCCGCCTTGATTTCTGCAATTTTGCGGAACGGATGCGGATTACAAAATACGGAGGTGTGAATGGACCCTAATGGAGCAATTTACATTAGTCTTTATAAGTTGCAATCTGATGATTTGGACCTAACAAAAGAAAAAACTGTGTCAGTCGCCATAGAAAAAGAAAATCGTCATATAGCGTGTAGTGCTGTGCAGTAACCCATTGTACTGCAGTTCAGCAACCCATTGTTAACCCACTCTGTGGGTGATGGTATTTCTTAAAGAAATAGTTAAGCAGTTGTGCAAGGCAGTGAGCAAAGTATATTTTTTGGGGGGATTCTTAATTTCCTTTTATTTTAAATTTTTTAACAAACAGTATGCCAGCCTGAATGTACCGTATCAGGTATAACTGGATACTGCCGGCTGCTGCAGTGATTGACTGTAATGGGGTCCGGCCTTGTTACAGCGTTCAAGCTGGGTTTTGGCTGGATACTACAAAAAATATGCTTCAAGTAGCGTTTTTTGTTTGGACCATACCCATCGTGTAAGCTAGAACATGGACAGATGGCCTGCCCTGGACCACATTATAGTCAATGAGAGCATATAGCAGCTGGAGTATGCGGCTATACCCAATATGGTATATACAGCAGGCTGCTCTTTTGCCAGTCTGTGTATCTATTATACACCAAGGCCATCAAATTAACCCCTCCATGTCCCCCAGCACCATCATTAGCCCCTCCATGTCCCCCAAGGCCATCAAATTGACCCCTCCATGTCCCCCAGCACCATAATTAGCCCCTCCATGTCCCCCAGCACCATCATTAGCCCCTCCATGTCCCCCAAGGCCATCAAATTATCCCCTCCATGCCCCCCAGCACCATCATTAGCCCCTCCATGTCCCCCAGCACCATCATTAGCCCCTCCATGTCCCCCAAGGCCATCAAATTATCCCCTCCATGTCCCCCATCACCATAATTAACCCCTCCATGTCCCCAAGGCCATCAAATTAACCCCTCCATGCCCCCCAGCACCATCATTAGCCCCTCCATGTCCCCCAAGGCCATCAAATTAACCCCTCCATGTCCCCCAGCACCATAATTAGCCCTTCCATGTCCCCCAAGGCCATCAAATTAACCCCTCCATGTCCCCCAGTGCCATGAGCCAGCCCACTACTCTTTTAACAATACTTACCTTACCAGACAGGGTCCGCTCACCACGCTGCTGGGCTACATGGAGTCCGCAGGAGACGACCGCTGCTTCTTCCCAGCATGCAGTGGGAGGGGCCTGACGTCACACACAGCGCCAGGCAGCAAGCGCGCTGACACTGTGTGTGAAGCCAGGCAGCGCGGAGGCCACGGAGCGGTGAGTGAAAGCCTTTTTTCACTCACCCTCTGTTGCCACGTGATTTAAACAAATCCTCGATGCAGGAAAACTGCATCGAGGATTTTTTTGTGTCGATTTCATCGAGGACCTCGATGAATCGTTTCAGCACTATGTAGAATCTGTGGTCAGAAAGTGAAGCGCCAACCTGCGCCCTGCGCCAACATATGCAGCGTCACTACAAAGTGGCCTGGGAGAACCGTGGCTCAGATGTGGCGGTCCAGTCGGCAGCAGCAACAGCAGCATCACCCAGTGGCACGCAGCCCATTTCAGGCAGTCAAGGCTCCGGCACCTCTGCCGAAGGGAGCTGTCTGTCATTATCTACCACTCCAGATGCTCCTGCTCCTCCTCCTCTTATTCCTTGCCACTCATTACGGCAGCAGTCATTCACCGAGGCAATTGCAAAGAGACAGCAGTACACGTCCAGCCATCCTACAGCACAGAAGCTGACCGTGCTCCTGTCCAAGTTGCTCGTGCTGCAGTTCCTCCCTTTTAAACTGGTGGACTCTGCACCGTTCAGAGAACTGATGGCTTGTGCCGAGCTGAGGTGGAGAGTCCCAAGCCGTCATTTCTTTGCCAAAAAGTCAGTTACAGCCCTGCACAAACATGTAGAAGAGAAGGTAGCCCAGTCCTTGAGCCTGTCGGTGTCTGCCAAAGTGCACGGCAGCGCCGACGTGTGGCGTTGCAACTACGGTCAAGGCCAGTACATGTCCTTTATGGCCCACTGGGTCAATGTGCTTCTTGCCCAGCCACACGAGCAACTTGAACAGGTGACGCCACTTTCTCCTCCTCGTTGTCAAACTGCTGATCCTGCGCTAATGTCCGGCTCCTTCTCCACCACCTCAGCCTCCACTGCAGGGCCAAGTCATAGTGCTCCTCCAGCGTACCACATGTTCAGGGCACGGCGGTGTCACGCAGTTCTACGCCTGGTTTGCCTGGGCGAAACGAAGTCACACAGGGGAGGAACTGCTCCGCGTCATGAAAGAAGAAATCGATTGCTGGCTTTCTCCGCGACAACTAAAAATCGGAACCATGGTGACAGATAACGGAAAAAACATGGTGTCCGCGCTGCGCCAAGGAGGGCTGAGCCATGCGCCCTGCATGGCGCACGTATTTAATCTGGTTGTCAAACGGTTCCTCAAGTCTTATACCCAACTGCAAAACATTCTAAAAATGGCCAGGAAACTTTGCATGCACTTAAGCCATTCCTACAGCGCCAAGTACACCTTCCTTGAGCAGCAGTGGCAGAATGACGTCCCCCAACATAGGCTGATATGTGATGTTTTCCACCCGTTGGAATTCTACCCTCCATATGTTGGACCGACTGTACAAACAGAGAAAGGCCATAAACGATTTCTTAATGATCCAAGCGGACAGGAGTATGCATGTGTAATTTTGATGTCAGCCTGTGGCAGCTCATGCGTGACACCTGCCGCTTGCTCAGGCCCTTTGAGGAGGTCACGTTATTTGTCAGTCACCAGGGCTACGGTAAGAACAACGTCATTCCACTGCTTCATGTCCTTGAACATATGCTGCAAAATCTTTCTGGTCAGGGGACTGGAGACGTGGAGACTGCATCTCACGGCCACATGAGTCCGGTGGGGGCTGAACTGGAGGAGGAGGACGACATTGGAGCACAAGCATATAGTGGTTTTTCTACCCAGGTGAAAGAAGAGGAGGAGCAGGAGCAGCCAGAGGAGGTACAGGGAGATGAGGAAGATGAAGCAGATGACCCAGAGACACCATGGCAGTATACAGTGTAGTTGGAGGCAGGGAGTCCCTCCGAGTCACTTGCGCAAATGGCCCGATGCATGCTCACTTGCTTATGTGACAGCCGAATATTCACCATCCGGCAGAGGGATGACTTCTGGCTCTAAACCCTCTTGGACCCTCGCTACCGGTCTAAAATGGGGGCCTTTTTTTCACCTGTTGAGAGGTAGGACAAACTGAAGTACTATAGAGACATCCTATGTAGTCAGTTGGCTGCTGCCTATCTGTGTCATCGTCCATCCTCTCGCAGGTCTGACCGGGGGGTCCCTCAGCACTCACGTACCACTGCCACGGCTGCTGTGGGGGGTCGGGGGTTAGGAGCAGTACCAGCTCCATCAGCAGCAACTTGGGTCTGGAGTCGCTGATGAGCAGCTTTCTTCACCCGCCAAGTGCGGAAAGTACTCACCAGCAGCAGCAGCAGGTAGACCAGGAGCAGACCCTGAACCAGCAGGTGGTGGCCTACTTGGACAGCACCCTACCACCCCACATTGAAGATCCGCTGGACTACTGGGCAGCCAAACTGGATTTGTGGCCGCAACTGGCTGAGTTTGCACTGGAGAAGCTGTCCTGCCCGGCTAGTAGTGTGGCATCAGAACGGGTGTTCAGTGCGGCGGGGGCCATAGTTACCCCAAGAAGAACTCGCCTGTCCTTCCAAAATGTGGAAAGACTCACCTTTGTCAAGATGAATCAGGCGTGGATCAGCCAGGATTTCCACCCACCAACGCCTGATGCATCAGATTAGATCAGCCATGATGCGTCACCCAAACCTTGACAAATGAGACTGTATTGTTCAGGCTACCTGCCTCAGCCACTCGTATGATGCTGCCACCCGCCTGATGCCACACATCTACCAGCTGCTCCTTCTACCACCCAGCATCTTTACCTGTGACTGGTATTTCCACCCACCTCTCCACTCTGTCACTGACCCAATATGTAGCCTTCTTATGCTGCTGCCACCTCAACAATCAGGTCTCCTCATGCTGCTACTGCTGTCACCTCCAGGCTATGTCACCATGCCACTTTGTGGCCTGATGATGCTGCTGCCACCGCTACATGCTGTGTCCTAGCTGCCGCTTCCTCCTAATTATGTAATTGTGTCACTCTGTGGCCTACTCATGCTGCTGCCGCCGCCTCCACACACTGTGTCCTAGCTGCCGCTACCTCCAAATTATGTAATTGTGCCACTCTACGGCATGCTGCTGCTGCTGCCTCCACACTCTGTGTCCTAGCTGCCGCTACCTCCTAATTATGTAATTGTGCCACTCTGTGGCCTACTCATGCTGCTGCCGCCGCCTCCACACGCTGTGTCCTAGCTGTTGCTACCTCCAAATTATGCAATTGTGCCACTCTACGGTAGGCTACTTCTGCTGCTGCCGCCGCCTCCACACGCTATGTCCTAGCTGCCACTACGTCCAAATTATGTAATTGTGCCACTCTGTGGCCTACTCATGCTGCTGCCGCCGCCTCCACACGCTGTGTCCTAGCTGCCGCTACGTCCAAATTATGTGATTGTGCTACTCTGTGGCATACTCATGCTGCTGCCGCCGCCTCCGCACGATGTGTCCTAGCTGCTGCTACCTCCAAATTATGTAATTGTGCCACTCTATGGTATGCTGCTGCTGCCTCCACACGCTGTGTCCTAGCTGCCGCTACGTCCAATTATGTAGTCGTGCCACTCTGTGGCCTACTCATGCTGCTGCCACCGCCTCCACACACTGTGTCTTAGCTGCCGCTACCTCCAAATTATGTAATTGTGCCACTCTACGGTTTGCTACTGCTGCTTCCACCGCCTCCACACGCCGTGTCCTAGCTGCCGCTACGTCCAAATTATGTAATTGTGCCACTCTGTGGCCTACTCATGCTGCTGACGCCGCCTCCACATGCTATGTCCTAGCCGCTGCTACCTCCAAATTATGTAATTGTGCCACTCTACGGTATGCTGCTGCTGCCTCCACTTGCTGTGTCCTAGCTGCCGCTACCTCCTAATTATGTAATTGTGCCACTCTGTGGCCTACTCATGCTGCTGTCGCCGCCTCCACACATTATGTCCTAGGTGCCGCTACCTCCAAATTATGTAATTGTGCCACTCTACGGTATATTGCATTTAAATTTTTATGACTGCTGCTGCCTCTCCCAGGGTATGTCATTGTGCCATTCTGTCTGATTAAAATTAGTACAACTCCTGCTGCCTCTCCCACTCTGTGGCTTCGAAATGTATTCGACTGCTGCATCTTGTAGCTGCTGTTACGGTGCAACTCTGTGGCCTTGAAATTTCTTCGACTGCGGCTGCCTCTTGCAGCTGCTGTTTCGGTGCCACTCTGTGGCCTTGAAATTTCTTCGAGTGCTGCTGCCTCTTGCAGCTGCTGTTACGGTGCCACTCTGTGGCCTTGAAATTTCTTCGACTACTGCTGCCTCTTGCAGCTGCTGTTACGGTGCCACTCTGTGGCCTTGAAATTTCTTCGACTGCTGCTGCCTCTTGCAGCTGCTGATAAGAACATGCTACAGTTGATCTTAACCAAAAGGGCAAGAATTCTTTTTTACGATCTGCTCTTCAGGGTATGTCACCATGCCACTCTCCGGCCTGATGCTGCTGCTGCTGACGACTGCACATGCTGTCTCCAAACTGCCGCTACGTGAAAATGATGTAATTGTGCCACTCTGTAGCCTCTAAATTGTACTACTACTTCCACTGCTGCTGCCACTTCCAGGGTCTGTCATTCTGCCACTCTGTGGCCTACTCATGCTGCTGCCACCTGGCCACACTGTCGTCGTGCCACTCTATAGTCTGCTGATGCTGCTTCCACTGCCATCTCCAGGCTGTCTGGGGGGGCTCTGCTTGTATAAGCGTATAATAGAACAGGTTCTGTCGAAATGTATGTGGAATCAGTGAATTGGTGTAAAAGGCGTGTGCTTTTCGCGCTCTAGTAGGATCTTGGGCCTCTGCACGATTCTTTATAGCTGGCGCTAACATTGACCTGTAAGGCTGAGTTCAGACTTGAGTTGTTTGGTGAGTTTTGGCCCCTTAACTTCCCAAATACATAAAAGTGTGCAGCGATTCTAAGAGCGAAGCCTATTATGTGCGTGTCACACTGGCTCACAGTATTCTTTCACTACCACAGTAGACTCCCTATTAGTGTTGAGCGAGCATGCTCGGCCGAACACCGAGTGTACTCGAGCGCAATGCTGGCATTCACTGTAATGTTGATTTGTACGCTAATGTTATGCGCCCTCATATGCTAATTTGTTCCTGGGGCTGTGGGAGAGAAAAATTTTCTTGACAGAACCCGTTAAATCAATAGAGCGGGTCCACATGTGGTGCTGCTTTATTGATGATATTTTGTTAATCTGGCAGGGCACCATGGATGAACTCAAAGAATTCATGGAGACTCTGAATGGGAACAATTTGAATATCAGATTAACCTACAAGGCGGGCAGAACA